>MJUU01005902.1:6748-19982 GCA_002080025.1 Modiolus philippinarum | reverse complement strand
ATGCGATTTACAATTAATGACTTTATGGACCTGATCCAGTCGGACAAACCATTCTTTGCATCTATGCTTGCAAAGTATTTTTGATGTTACAGAGAGCCGACTCGTCAGTCTACCTGGCTCTGCTAGCCATAAAACTGGTTTAACCCACCATTTCTTTTGAAAAGCCTGTACCAAGTCAGGACCTTTCTAGTCCACAATTATGCCGGTGTTTTCCACCTGATTTGTCTTTTTGTCTCATGAACGTCGGGTCTTTACCACTTTGTTCGGTAATTTTGTTATTACCTACATCTAAATCGAATAGTTTAAGGACAATGGAAACATCTGTTAAAACAAAGAAACAAGAACCTATCGTGTGTAAGGTACGGAAAAGAAAACTGAAGACAAACATACACATACGCAGTTGGATAACACGGACACAATAAAAAAAACTAGATGTTGTCGGAAACGACAGCTATCCCCGCACTCCCTGTTTGACACAGAAAACAGTTGTTATACACCCTGGGCATAATTTTGTTCATTATCTTTTAAATCTACCTATTGATAGTCATTATTGTTACTAAAAGAATTCTAGGATATATGGTTGCTAAGTAGAATTCCAAAAAATAAGTGGTCTTTGAGACTTTCAGGAAATTTACCAAAATTGGAATCAAATATTTTTGAAATCCAATTTATGAAAATGTTTGTACTAAACTACACAAACATTTTAAGTACGGTTGCTAGGTAGAATTCCAAAAAATAGTGGTCTTTGAGACTTTCAGGAAATTTACCAAAATTGAAACTGCCTTTCAGAATCCTAAGTTCTCAGAATTTTGTTTTTTACCAAACATGTCAGAATATAAGATAATATGCCAAAATAAAAAAAAAATGTGTCTTTGACATTTTCAGGAAATTTACCAAAGTTGGAACGGGAACCAAAATTCCAAAAGCTTATTGCAAATCTATAGACTATATGCAACAATTCTGCATAAAGATTTGATCCCTAAATCCAAAAATGTAGGAGGAGTTTGCGTCACATGCCACATGTGTCTAATCCACATCTTTTGGTCTTTGTTTAAATTGACATCATGGGGCCTCTTGTTTGCACCAAGACCAATATAAAAAAATCCGAAAGCTTATTGCGCATCTACAGACTATATGCAACAATTCTATAACAAAATTAAATCCCTAAATCCATAAATGTAGGAGGAGTTTGTGTCACATGCCACATGTGTAAAAATTGACATCATGGGGCCTCTTGTTTGCACCAAGACCAATATCGAAAATCCGAAAGCTTATTGCGCATCTGCACACTATATGCAACAATTCTACAACAAAATTAAATCCCTAAATCCAAAAATGTAGGAGGAGTTTGAATCACAAGAAAAGTGTGACGGACGGACGGACGGACGGACGGACAGACGGACGGACGGACGGACAGACGGAGGGTATTACAATATCCCCGAACTTTCTTCGAAAGTGCGGGGATAAATATGGATGAGATCAGGTACACCGGTAGAGTGAGTGTCTCGATATTCCTTTGCCGATGTATTTTAAATGTCTTCTCTTGAATATTGACGATGCTAACGTAAACGTAAACGTCAATGGGAAAGGATGGTTGAATTGTGCATACGGCCCTTATCGAGATGAAACAATAGAATCTAGAAAGCATATTCTCAATGTCCCCTTTAATGGCTTTCTATGTGGTAAAAAATGTCAGGTCAGTAATGTCCATTTAATGCTTAGTTTACAAAATCTAAATTTAAGAAAATTTTGTTAAAACCTAAGGAGTATCTCCCTCTTGCATAGCTCTGTCCTTAGCTGATTTTGGCTTTCCTATTTAGATCCTTTAGGTAATTTGTTCTCTATCAGCTTTTACACATATTTCGGTAAATAGATTTCCGAATGTTTTGATTTGATCTGCACTGATGAGACATAAGTTGTCGAAATGCGCATATGCAGAAAAAAATTCACAGTAACCTCGATATTGCGTTATTTATTACCACATGGCCGATGCCTCTGCTGGTGGACTGTTAGTCCTAGAAGGTATTCACCAACCCAGTATCCAGTACTTCGGTGCTGGCCCGAAAACCGATTTTATTTGAAAATTTGCAATATCTAAATTTAAGAAAATTTTGTTAAAACATAAGGAGTGTCTCCCTCTTGCATAGCTCTGTCCTTAGCTGATTTTGGTTTTCCTATTTAGATCCTTTTGGAAATTTGTTCTCTATCAACTTTTACACTGTTCATGGATTTCCAAATGTTTTGATTTGATCAGCATTGATGAGACATAAGTTGTCAAAATGCACATATGCAGAACCTAAATTCACAGTAACCTCGGTCTTTTGTTATTTACATGCTACACGAAAGAGTCCAAGGGTGCTAAGGAGGGAGGGTAGGAATTTCTACTAAAATGAAGCTTTAAATAAAATTCACAGTACATTTGTATAATAGAGATAACTTTCACCTGGGACGTGTATGAGGGTTAGAGAAGTAACATTTACAATGGGTTTTTAATGGTTTTGTCTTTCACGACCTCATTTTTACTAAGTACTGGGATGAACTGTCTTAGACCTTTCAATGGCGTTTGCTGAGTATCTGTCGGACACTGCCGCAATGGCAGGGGAGGTTTAGCTCGCAATAAAACTTGTTTAATATAACATTTCTTTGAAATGCCTGTACCAAGTCAAGTCCATTGCGGTTGACAATTTTTATAGTGGCTTCTACCTGAGAAGTCTTTTTGTCTAATGGACTTCATCTCTTGATGACTCAGTAANCCCCCCCCCCCCCCCCCCCATTTATTTTTAACCGACATTTGTGTAGTCAGATAATTTTGCATTTTGATGATATATATGAACTTTGGAATGTGTGTGGCACTCAGAGGATGTCCTTGGTACTGAATTTAACATCCTATTTCGATATTTTTGGTACTTCTTTTATGACTACTTTTGGATTATGGCTTTCCATATTGTTCGATTTTAAAGCTGCGATTATGTTATGATTTGAATAAAAATAATCTCGGAAATGTCAATTTCGCCTAAAATGTATTTTGGTTACTCGTGTAAATAAAAGAATTCAAGAAATGTTTTATAATTTTCATCAATAATTTATATGGTATTGAGGTAGGATTTACGGCTTTTAGAAGAATTTTGTATAGAAATGTTACGTATGGGATTCCTGTGAAGGTTATATCAAAGGCATTCATTGAAAGCCAATTTGTTATAAACGGTATGTACTAATCAACATTTTGAAGCAATTGAAAGGAAAGCTTTTGCGAAAAACAAAAAGATTTAAAAATTTCGTCTGGTTGGTCTTAAATTGGTGCCTCTTCCACCATTGCAAGCTGGTAAAGCTCGTGTTAACATGTTTTATTTTGAATTGCAGTGGTGAGTTCGATTTCAGGACTCAATGTAACGGAATAAAATCCTTTTTTTTTGTTGAGACAGGTTACACATGCAAATATATTTATATCGAGCATTGATTTCAGTTTCCCGAGTAACCAGACCTTAAGCTACGGAAAAGAGGGTTAAAAATACAAACGAACATGTTCCTTTGATCTTGATATATTACCATCATAACGAATCTATCAAAACACCGATTCGAGGCTTAAAATCAATAGTTCTCATGGATGAGCACATGTCGACATTTAAGAATAGGCTTCCTATTGCGGGGGTCAGAAAGGGAAGAGCACATTGTTACTATCTTTTTCGAAAGTGCTACTACACTAACTCCCTATACTACAAGAACATAAGACAATTGAAACAATGCTGCTGTTTGAATTGTTCTATTCTTGGAAAACTGATGATGTAGTAGGACCAGCTAACGTTTTAAAACTAAACTAGAAAAACTGTGAGCAAAGCGCACTAAAATATACCCCGCCCCGTAAAAAAATCAAATCAAAATTTAAAATAGATGGTGCACAGTGACAATGTGTACTCAACATTCTGTGAAAGTCTCATTGGATTTCACCAACTAGTCTAGGAGGAGCTGTCGCCACAAATTGTGTAGCCCTATGGCGGACGTAATAACGAATTCGGACGAACGAACGATCAGACACCACGATGACTATATATCGCCCGCTAAATCGGGAGGTTAAAAAATGCTTTCAAGTACACTACTGAAAACCTATAGTATACTGTTGGTTGTAAAACAACGGCAGTAGAATGGTAAAGGAACAAAGCACAAGATTGCATAGATAAAGGTCGAGAGATAAGACAAAAAAGAAAACCAGATAACGGAAGACCAAGGACACTACCCACCAACGTGTCACATGAACGCCACAAATATAACACTCAAAACTAAAGCACTAACAGCGTAAACTTTTAAAAAAACAGGGTGACATTAGGTGTTCCGGAAGGGCTGTAACGCTGAAAGACGAGACTTATCTGTGACTTAGTGATAGTTTGTCCAACATGAACATGGCTTAACAAGGCTCTCAAGAGCCTGGACCATGGCTGATATGCCTGTCATTCCCTGCTAGAGGTAAACCTAGATTTAATGCAGAAATACGAGATGTAAATTTTAAGTGGAGCCAACAAAAGACTTTTGTGATCAATATTGTTTCCAATTGGATAAGTTTCAGAGACCTAACTCCTTTAATTTAAAATTTAAAATTTATATAACTATGTCCAAGCTGGTGGCCATCTTGATTGAGGTGCGGAATTCTTTTTTCGTAGATGACAATCTAAGGACCATACAGACCAAGTTCGGTTCTAACTAGACCTGTAGTTTTTGAGACAATTTTTGAATTTGTCTTCCAAATGTTAAATTATATTGCTGCTGGCAGTCATATTTGTCGAAATGTTCACCTCCCAGATACCTTTATTTGAAGGAATCTTCAATGCATTGAATACCGAAGCAAGACTAGGAAATAGGGAATTCTAAAATCATAAATTCAAAATCAAGGCACTTCACATCCAACACCAATTAAAACAGTATTACAAAGACAAAACAAATAAACAAAAATGAACAAGAACGTCACACAAACAAAGTGTCATTTTGTTTTAATTGGACAAGTTGTTTCTAAGAAGATCTTTGAATGTGTTTGAATTTGTTATCCATTTTGTCCTATTTCAGACCATCTTTCAAATAATAATTTAGACACCTGATGTCACTCCTGTTTATTGAGAGTTCACACTGTTAGAGCTTTAGTTTTTTGTGTTGTATATGTAATGTTCGTGTGTTTTGTAGGCATGTGGTGTCTTTGGTCTTCTGTCTTCTGGTGTTCTTCCTTTTGCCTTGTCTCTGGACTTTGATTTGTGTAATCTTGTGCTTTGTTCCTTCGGTATTCTACTGCCTTTGTTTAAGACAGTGGTTCCCTTAACAATTTAGGTGATAAATACTGCTAAAAGCAAAACATTCAGAAGGCCCCTTTCAAAAAATATTTTTGCAGGGATTTCCTTATTACTAATACATACATATTTCTGAAAACAAAACCTAAAGTTAAGGAGAATCCTTTTTTCTAAAATTTAATTTTTCTCGTTTGGTTTCCATTGCAGCTGAAAGCTCCACCATCCAGTACAAACAATATCAGACATCCATTCAGAAAAAAGTCGGACAGGGTTCCCCTGATTATCTAGGCTGCATATATTGCTTCAATTAAAATATTATGAGCACCGTTATTAAGAAAAAGGGGGCAGGAATTCCTCTTTTAATATAGTTATACATATTGCTAAATAAATATGTAACAGAATACTTCTTTTTCTAAAATTGCTGTCTTCTGGTCTGGTTTCTATGGCAACTGGGAGCATTACAACCTATATCAGGCCACAATTCCAACAAAAATTTGGCAGGGGTTACAATTGAAATTAAAACAGTCATTCTTTTAAGAAATGGAAGAGGTTGCCCTCATAAATCGCTGAAATCATAACATTTTGGAAAAGGAAATTAATTTTATAACCTCCCTTAGTTTTATTAAAAAAATCATCACTTTTTATTCTTTATATTTTTACATTATAGACACTCCCCAAAAAGTAAGTTGATGTACATAGTTAGAACTATTTGATATATTGTACAAGTTTTAGTAAAACAGAGAATATTTCTACATGAATATTAAAAAAAATTTGTAGCTATTTTTGTTATAAATTCAAACCAAACATGTGATTGTCATTGGTTTGTTCGTTTTAGACTGAATATTCGGTTCTCATGTACTTTAGGCTTTAATATTTCGACATTTAGCAATGGGGCATTTCCTGCAGGCGGCCATCTTGAATGGTATGGACCTACCGGATAGCTTTTTTGTACGGAACGAACTTACCACAATGGTTTCTAAGATTGGTTCTAATTGGTCTAGTTTTTTTCAGAAAAATAAGTTTTCCGTAGGGTCCAATTTTAGACTCTGTTACCTGCTGGCGGCCATCTTAGTTGAGGAACGGACCTACCGCATATCTTTTTCTGAAGGGACCAACTAAGGACAATTGTGACTAAATTAAGTTATAATTGTATTAGTAGTTTCTGACAATAAGATCTTTGAATATGTTCTCCAAAGAGTCCAATTTTAAAGCTATGTTCCCCGCTGGCGCCCATCTTGGTTAAGGTATAGACCTGACGGGTACCTTTGTCAAAGGGAATATCTAAGGACAATTGCGACTAAGTTTGGTTATAACTGTACTAGTAGCTTCTGAGAAGATCCTTGAACATGTTCTCCATCGGGTCCAATGTTGAACTATGGGAACTATGGGAACTATGGTTGAACTAGGGATATGTCGGATACATTTTTGAAAGGGACTATCTACGGACCACTGCTAATAAGCTTGGTTTAATATCTGTACTGGCACTTTCTTAACAGAAGACTTTTGAATTTGTTCTCAGTAGGGTTCATTGTTAAAACTGCTCCCCGCTGACGCAAATCTTGGATGGTGTTTAGACCTGACGGATACCTCTTTTGGAAGGGACCATCTAAGAGCCATTGTAACTAAGTTTGGTTATGATTAGACAAGTAGTTTCTGAGAAGATCTTGGAAAATCTTTTTCCATGGCGTAAAACTTTAAACCATGTTCCTCGCTTGCGGCCATCATAGATGAGGTGCTGACCTGCGGGATACAATTTTGAAGGGAACCACCCAAGGACTATTATGACCAAGTTTCTTTCAAATTCGCCCAGTGGTTTCAGAAGAGAGGATTACTGAACAAAAAGTTCACTTGGCCGGTAAGTGATGGCAAAAGCACACTCTGGCATAGCCAGTTGAGGCAAAAATTGACCAGTAGGAAAATATTTTCATGTGTTAACCATAGCACACTGGACATGCATGTAGCTGTCCTTACGTAGTACGGGTAAGAAAAGTCTTTGACAAAAAAATAATAATTTTCGGTTGACCGTTCTACTTTTTGGCATGAATGTCAAAAACGCTCTATTTCATTAACCCATTCCTTTCTTATAGTTGGAATTATATGTTTTCGTAGTACAGATTTTTCCCTTTATTTTCCTTTTTGAATAAGTTGAGGATTTAGCACAATAATTACACTGTCAAATAATTTATGGATTTTGTTTGGTTGCCCCATAGTTGGAGGCCATTAGGCTGAAACGTTGGGCATTTCACCTTTTTCTCCTTTCCATCATTTTACTTTTTTTATATAATGTAATCGTTTTACCTTTTAATTGTGGCCTACTCTATCATTTTCATTTCGTTTGATTATCAAATATTTACCACTTTACCAATACATTGACAAATTTATCTTATATCAGAAGTAGTGATGATTAGAGCTGTGTTGCTTCAAAAGAGGAACAAGTATTGTCTAGACAAAAAAATAACAGCTATATGAAATTTTAAACGGACGTAGAAAAAACATATATTCGGTAAAACAGATACACACGAGTATCAACTGGTTTTGTTTTTGTTTTTGTTTTTTGTTTTTGTTTTTGTTTTTTTTGTACTTTCAAAATTAGTCCGCATTAATCAAAACATAAATGGTGAAAGCTCTCATCTAACTCGGTCATGTAATCAGAAAATTCGTATGTCTCTTGCATATTATTTTTACACTATATTAATTTTATAAAATCAATCATACCTCCAATATCATTAAATTCACTTTCCATTATTTTGTTTGGTGTTGGTTTTGTCCAATTATTTGATAAATCTACAGCAAGTATGTAAACAGCATTTGAACTGAGGAATGTTTGATGAGTTGCATAATATTCTTTTTGACCAGCAAAATCCCAAAAGCCACAATCCGCCCAGCGTTCGTCTTCTTTTGTCCATCGGGTTAATGTTTTTGCTTGACCTAGAAGGTACATCGAAGTTTTTCTTAACTTGTCATGTTGTATAATCATTCAAATATCATTAGTATTAGAAATTAATGAACAAAACTATTCATGAATTTTGGTATTGTGCGTTATCTTTTTTTTTATCTATGCCATGCATCGGCAAACATATACCGGAGCAAAAACGAGTAAAAATGAGGTTCCAATTAAAAATTCAAATGTATACCTTATTTTTATTGCCACTGTATTGACATGCTTTGCGATTCAAATCTTTCCCTTCTTCTTCCTCTTTGGTTCGGAATTCATTTCGCGAAATATTTATAGTAAGGACAGAATAAAATTATTTGTGTAGCTGTCCTACAAGGACAACAATGAAAGAAAATTATGAAATAATATTAAGATTAAAAATATATATAAAGAGATAAGAGGCATATATTTCCGGAGTTCACACTTTATAAGATGGTTAAAAGAGAACAGGCACATCACCTTGGATAAAGATACATGCCAATACTGTCGTCTTCCACACTAAAACTAGAAGCACTATGGTCCGCTGGGCCACAAATTAATACCCCCGCTTCCAAAGTGTCATGCAATTTTTTAAACAGTTGTCCAGACCAAATTTGAAATCGTCCCCAATATACAAGCCAAGAAAACAGGAAATGGAAATACAGCAGGCCTGGCCTGAAAACGACCTTCGAAATACAACTCATCAAAATCAAGCTTCAGACCAAATATGAAACCAATCCAACCTATGCAAGCTGAGAAAACTGTGACGAAAATTTCTCCTTCCTAGGTATTTGTAGTTAAACAGCAAAGAATCTGCAAACAGGAAGTGCAAGCACAACAGACCTGTAAATGCTTTACACACTACAACACATTATTATAAAGCTCCAGTTCAAATTTGAAATCATTCCCACTTACAGAAGCAAAATAAACTGTGACGAAAAATTCTCATCCATAAAGGGTTTTAGAAAAATTCAACATATCGGCAAACAGGAAGTGCTAATACGACAGACATCAAAATAGCTTACACGTTAGTACTCATTAAAAAAAGCGCCAGACCAAATTTGAAATCATTCCCACTCTGCGACGATAATTTCTCATTAACAGTGTGTTATAGTAAAACTTCAACATATCGGCAAACAGAAAGCCGCAACACAAACAGACCAAAAATAACTTACACGTTACAACTTATCATAATCAAGCTTCTGACCAAATATGAAATCATTCCAACATATACAAGCTAAGAAAACTGCGACGAAAATTTCTCCCCCATAATGTGTTATAGTTAAACTTCAACATATCGACAAACAGGAAGAAGCAACACATCATACCCGAAAATACCTTACACGACACAAATCATCAAAATAAAGCTTCTGACGAAATATGAAATGATTCTAACATAACCAGCTGAGAAAACTGCGACGAAAATTCCTCATTAACAGTCTGTTACAGTAAAGCTTCAAAAGATCGGCAAACAGGAAGTAGAAACACGGCATACCCGAAAATATCTTAATTATTACAACTCATCATAATCAAGCTTCTGACCAAATATGAAATCATTCCAACCTATACAAGCTGAGAAAACTGTGACCAAAAACGTGTGACGGACAGCCGGACAGATGAACGGACGGACAAACGGACACCGCTATCACTCTATACCCACCGCTTTTCAAAGCGGGGGTATGAGGAAAATTTCTCACCCACAGTGTGTTATAGTAAAACTTCAACATACAGGAAGTAACAATATGGCATACCCGAAAAAAGATATACGTTACAACTTATCATAATCAAGCTTCTGACTAAATATGAAATCATTCTAACATATGCAAGCTGAGAAAACTGCGACGAAAATTTCTCACCCATAGTGTGTTATAGTAAAACTTCAACATATCGGCAAACAGGAAGTAGCAACACGGCATACCCCAGAAATACCTTACACGTTACAACTTATCATAATCAAGCTTCTGACCAAATATGAAATCATTCCAACATATACAAGCGAACAAAACTGCGACGAAAATTTCTCACCCACAGTGTGTTCTAGTAAAACTTCAACATATCGGCAAACGGGAAGTAGCTACACGGCATATCCGAAAATAGCTTATACGTTACAACTCATCATAATCAAGCTTCTGACCAAATATGAAATCATTCCGACATATACAAGCCGAGAAAACCATGACCAAAAATGTGTGGTGGACGGACAGACGAACGGGCGGACACCGCCATCACCATATACCCACCGCGTTTTCAAAGCGGGGGTATAATAAGTCATGTACATAAAACATCAAAACTCGAAAGGACAATAGAAAACATTTTAACGTTCTGTATGTAACCAATAACTAAATACCGAAGTTACTGTGAATTTACTTTCTGCATATGCGCATTTCGACAACTTATGTCTCATCAGTGCAGATAAAATCTAAACGTTTGGAAGACCATAAATTCAAAGATGTTTAAAAACTGATAGAGAACAAATAACCAAAGTGATCTAAATTTAAAGCCAAAATCAGCTAAGGACAGAGCTTTGCATGAGGGAGATACTCCTTAGTTTTCAATAAAATTTACAAGATTTTAGATATTGGAAGGTTTCAAAAATAATCGGCTTTCGGGTCAGCACCGAAGTACTGACTACTGGGCTGGTGAATACCCTCGGGGACTAACAGTCCACCAGCAGTGGCATCGACCCAGTGGTAACAAATAACTAAATACCGAAGTTACTGTGAATTTACTTTCTGCATATGCGTATGTAACCAAATAATCAATAACAAAAACCCAATAACGGGTGTTAGGCAGATATAAAAAAAATGTCTAATCTATGGCATACGGTTTAACATTTATCCCTCTGGGACACACTGTCTCGAGGCAATGGATGATACGCAAGTTCAGGGCAAATCCATGGTCACAACCCGCCCCCAAATGAGTTAGAATTGTGACCTGTAGGTCCTTTTGTCTTTTGCAAGAACCACAAGGTTATTGCAGTCTACTTGACTTCTAACAGAACGTAAATTCTCAGCATAATGATCAACAAATAAGCGACTTATTTCCCTTAGAGCACAGTTTACAGATACTCACGTACTCTTCATCTTCTGTAGTCCACGCAAATCTGTTTGAAATCGTTAACGCATTGTATGGACCACTGACTTTGCTTGCTCCAAATCAAAAAGTCAGGTAACACATCTGGCACTTTTGTATTCTCTCGTTCCCAGATAGTCTGCAATAACCCTTCTTGCTTTGAGAAAACTGCTATCCAAATGTTAATGAACAGTTTTACTCTTTTCTGTGTGTTTGCGGAGAGAGAAACAAAACGCTTCAGCTATCAAGAAATCTTTCGGGACTATTTGCCTAAAGTTATTTAGCAAAATATTCTAATGGCGATGGAATTTAGAACCAAACAGACTTTGTCACTGTTTCTGTTTGGTTTAGGTACAAGAACCCGTTTTCTATCTATGCATGAAACAGAGTCTAAAGCGCGGTCAATAACAGTTTTGGGGAAGTCACACTTCAGAAATAAAGAATGAAATGGGCTGCACTGTTCCCTAAAATCATTGTCATCTCTGCACAAAACCCTTACTCACAAAAATTGAGATAAGGGTGTAGCATCTTATAAGGCCTTCGGGTAAGATGTTTTGTTCAAGTACCAGTGTGCATCTATCGGGATATTTAACATCAAAATTTGGATTTTGCCTTCAAATAACTTGCAGGTTATGTCCAGGAAAGTCAATTCCGGCTTGCTCATCGGAGAGTGCACTTGATGACTGGAAGGTAAGAGCGACAAAGTTAATTAAGGATTGGAGATCCTTTTCACTGTCATCTCATACACCAAAACATTGTCAATATATCTTACGTACAGATCGGGGTTCGGTCCATTGAACTTCACGAACATCCTTCTGTAGGTATTCAAAAAAATAAACCGACTTATGGGTATCCAAACATTTTTATTTAATAAAATGTATTTTAGACCTACTTCTTAAATTTATAATTTACCTCCTACAAACTTCCATTTTCCAGTTTCCAAATCAATTTTACATTTTCTGACTTCAATGTTGATACCGTCTGTACTTATGACGTCATCTATTCCTTCGTTCAAAAGCCGCCGTAGCAAACATGTCTTTCCAACACCACTCTCTCCGACAATCATAACTCTGATATAATATCTTGGTGCTGTCCCGGCTTTTGCTGCTTTCATAAAGGTAACTTTGTCATGTTGTGACATTTTTTTGAGAACCTCTGGTACCTCTAAACATAATTGTCATTAGCAATTTATAAATAGCTGGTTATAAGTGCAACTTTCTTAAATCAATAATGAGTAAAGTCAGTTTGCTTGTAAATTGTGGCATGTGACCTGAGGATTTTAGTGACCTGAGGATTTTACACACATACTGGCCTCTCACTGATACTGCCGATGTCTACTGAAATACATGACGATTCTTTACCAAACCCATTGGGAGTTTGGAATTTGATTTTCCTTCCGTAGTGCGACAGTGTTTTACCAGCGGACTAGGCTCCTTGAGCTAGCCGGCAGTTTAGCGGCGAGCACTCTTTGACCCATCTTTCAAAATTACGTTTTGTCCCCCCATTTTTCTTTTCTAGATTGTGGTCATGGAGTTAGTAGTCTACCTGTATGGGTTTTATTCGTATGTTTATTCTACGATAGGGAAACGGGACAGAGAAAGGGGAGGTTTGGGTACCCATAAACCGGTTTAACCCTACCGCTGGCTTTTGCTAGTGCCGGTACCAAGTCCGGCTGTCCCGAGTTCCTATCGTTGTTTATGTTTGTCTTTTGTATTTTTATTGTGGGTTTTTTTCTTGTGCAGTTCCTATTTACTTTCTGGCATGTGGCTATGTTTTTCGGCCATTGTAGGTGTTTCCTGTTATCTTTTTTATTCCATGTGATTGTAGTTCCTGGCCATTGTAGGTGTTTGCTGTTATCCTGTTTTTGTAATAATATTGAGAATTTCACTTGACACATTAGTCATTTTCAAAAGTACTAGGATTCCAGCGTTCTTTTGGGGGGTGTTTTTTTTCCTTTTTTTTTTGTTGTTGTCTTTTTTTT
>MJUU01005898.1:4256-31484 GCA_002080025.1 Modiolus philippinarum | reverse complement strand
TGTGGACCAATCAAATTGCAGGAAATTCAACCAATCAGAAGCCTCCATTTACAATGGATTGACCAATCAGAATGCAGGAAAAACAACCTATCAGAAACTGTCTGACAAAAATTAACAACCAATCACAGCCGTCGAGACAAATGACTTGCACTATATAAAGGTGCGATCAACCGGCTTCCTTAGTCGCCAGACTGCAATGTCTACCAGTTCGAAAGCAAAGATAACTAAAGTAAATGGTAAGTACAATAATTACCCATCACTAATTAATATTCATAACTAAGTATAATGTCTATAACTAAATATTATAACTAAATAATATCATTTTGTCGTTACAGATGTATAACAGTGAACATCATCGTCGTGACAACCAACACCGATATAGTTGTGGAATATGTGAGAAGACATTTTCTAGAAAATACAATCGTAACCGACATATGAGAATCCACAACCAAAACCCTTTACCCATATGTCATCAACAAGAAGCACAAAGTTAAACCAGAACACCAGCCAACAGACTGTAACAATGGGGAGTATATAATCAAGCTGAAAATTAAACAGGTGGTACCACCTGGCATAGAATTAACGTGTTATACACTAACAGTTAAAAAAGTTCAGGACTTCTTACTTGATCTACGCAACATAATAGACTGCATTCTAGGGGAGGTGATAGTTGAGATGGAACAGCACGATTTAGTACAGACCACAATTCAGTGCCCAGGATTGGACTTACCTATTCAATTACCTACTATGCAGGTGGGCCAACTATGCCCGGGAGAATTGGTACGGAAAATCGAACACGTACTACAGTGTGAACATTTGAAATGAAAACATTAATTCAAATACATATTGTACAGGAAGCATGTGGTTCTCCGACCCGTGTCTGCCTAACTGACGGAGATAATAAAAAAAATGTAAATCTGTTAATATATTGTTGTTTATAAATACAAAATGAATATAGAAAACAAATCCGAAATGGATACCAACCAGATCACAAAACTGAAAAATCTGAAGTTCAGAATGGAAGGTATTCTAGACACTAAAATGCGTTAACAAAGTATCACATAAAAAAAGAACAAAAAAACAATGGTGTATATGACAAAACATATCAAATTATGTTCAAATAACTCTGGTAAATACAAACAGCACTAAAATCATATCACGACAAATACAACATGACTTATTTATCAAAACTGGAACATGAAGGATGAGGTTAGGGCTATGGTACAGATAAATAATCAATAAGGGTTCAGTTTATGTAGTATTCAGCAACAAATTAAGGTTAAGCTAATGCTACTAAGGTTATAGAGATAGTTTTATGGAAACAGTACTTTGGGGTAGAGTTCCAACAGGTTATAGTACCATCAGGTTACAGATAAGCTATTTAAAGAAGATATAGATCTATCATTCAGTAAGTCACCATTCCTGAAACAAAAAGTGGATTGAAGGTGTACGGACCAATTAAATTGCAGGGAATTCAACCAATCAGAAGCCGTCTTACAAAAATAAACATCCAATCACAACCATCGAGACAAATGACTTGCACTATATAAAGGCGCGATCCAACGACCTCTTCAGTCGCCAGACTAATATTTTGCAGCAAGTTAAAAAGAAAAATGGACAAAATTCACTTACAGTTATTGTTTGCATCCCGTCAACGCCGAGGTTTACGCCATCTTGGTGAAGGCTAAAAATTTCCAAAAGCATTATGAAGGCCTTGAAAAATGGAAACAAAGACTAGTTGATGCATTCTATGCTGGCAATTGTAAATAAAATGGATAATTCATTATTGAAACAAATCACCTCCGAAAATGAATAAAAGAACATACAACTAAAAATTTTGTCAGTGGATTTCCAACTCTCGAACGTATCGGACAAAATGTCGTGCATCTACGTCGTTACTCCAACCGGAATGAAGAAATATGTGAAAGAAAAAGAAGAGCCGAAACCTGGATATCGACGGAAAATCCTGCCAGATTTACCTTTCATCCAGACTAACAGAATGCATCTAAAACCCAAGAAAAAGAAATGTTCCAAATGTCAACAAGTAAAGAAACGCTCAGAATTTGACAGTAAGAGGTGGATTTGTAAATTGTGTACCGATTTTTATACCGAATGGGCCAAACTGAACAAACAGGTGAAGAAAGACCGCAAAAAATTACAAGAAGAGTATACTGCCAAGAAAGTCAACACCACAACGAATGAGACAAAGCCCCAATGAAAATCAAAAAAGGGAAAAAATGAGATAAAAAGAATAAAAAGGAATAAAAGAAGAAAAAGAAAAAGATAAAAAAGAAGGAAGAGGGTAATGCAGCCTATAACTATACGGTTATAGCCAGTCACAAGCCTGGAGAAATGCAGAGTGACCCTTGTAAATATATTACAACAAATGATCTCAAATACTACAACAATAAAGTTAAGGTAAAAGGTTAAGAAACTGGGTATACAACACCAATACAGCAGTTCAAGTCGGGTGCATGTGTTGGGAGTCTTGATAATTAGAAGAAAAAAAAACAGTATCATATTAAAATATAAACAATAAATGAATATAAAATTGTCATTAGTTAGGTTAGAGGTTGTATTAAAGGGAAAGGATTATGAAATAATGTGGAAAAGGGGATAACTAATAAAATGGTGAAAAATAGAAGACTTTACTGGAGAAAACAGGAAAAAGAATTGGATGCAAATGGAAGTAATGATGAAATATAATAGGTTGAGGGGAAAAAGGCGCGAAATCTAAAAATATCAGGCGACAGTATAGATATTAGGCAGGTAAGGGGAAATAACTCTAAGAATTGGATGAATAGGGGAAATAATTAGGAAATGAAATAGGAAACAATAATAAAAAACCAATAGCAGACAACATTATTATAGAAATTTGGTAGGGAAGAGGAAATCACTTTACGAATTGAATGAAAAAGGGGATAATTATGTAATATAATAGGAAACAAAATGTCAATAGCAGACGACACTATAGGAATTTGGCGGGGAAAAGGGAAATACCTCTAAGGATTGGATGAAAAGGAAAGATAATTATAAAATAAAGAGAAAATAATAAAATAACACATACAAAAGGTTACACAAGAGGACTTTAGTCTAAAAATTGGATGAGAAGGGAGAAATTAAAAAGAACAATACTGCAAAAAAGGTGAAATGCTATTACAACAGATAAAAAAGCGCGGGAAATAAGTAGCAAGAGTTATGTCCCTTTGACGAACGCAGCCGTGATAGAAGACACCCACAAATAAACAATTCATAATTATCTCCCTTTGACGAACGTGGACCTGATAGAAGACACCCAAAAAACATGGTATTCCCAAGAGTTAAGTCCCTTTGACGAACGCCGACCTGATAGAAGACACCTACAGAAATACAATGGTAACTGCTGAATGACCACGCCCGGATATTAGGTTAAAGATTGCAGAACAATACTGAAAAAGGACGAAATTACAGAGAACAACAATAGAAAAGGGTGGTATTATGGAGAAATTACTAAAAAATATGAAGAACATTGTTACAACATACAAAAAGGGGGAATAATGAAAGAAAACACCCGACTTCCGGTCTATACCAGGGCTACGCCCACTTCCGGTCGCGCATGCGTCATGGACATAGGTGAAACCACATCCCTGCGGGGTCACGTGTTGTTCCAACACGTCATTTCCGGTTAATAGGCCCGACTATGGCTTCCAATAAGACCACTTCCGGTATACAACATGGGGCTACGCCCACTTCCGGTCGCGCATGTACACGGTAGTAAAGTCATACAACACCCCTGCGGGGTTTTGCACTCTTTCAACACGGCATTTCCGGTCAATATGGCTACTTACAGTAGATAAATACCTACTTCCGGTTGCGCATGCGCAGTCAAAACACTTCGTGTTCTGGCCACGTGACTTCCTCTTCCGGTCACGTGACTTCTATCACGTCATTTCCGGTCTACGTCACTTCCGGTGACGTCACTTCCGGTGACGTCACTTCCGGCACCACCACAGCACCACCACCTCAAATCCGACTTTGTTCGTGCCCATATACTACTTATATACGATTACTACCAAAACATTACGCATTCATAGTATACCGGAAACCCCCTTAGATAAATATTCAAAGGATAATTCCAGTCAATTAACCTGGGTCTCAAAATAAGCCTTATACATCAATGTTCCAACAGATGTATGATTTATTTCATTCCGACACTTTTTTAAAGGTGCAAGAATTCAAAGTTATATTTAGATTCTGAAATCGCTTTTTGTTTTATATGTTCTAAGCTCTGATTTGCTGAATTGGTGGTTTGATACCTAAAGGAGAAAACTTTGCCTCATGTAAAATTTTCTTGTTTCGAACCTTTCGCTCAATCATATACAGACGTGCAATCCTTTGTGTTACTAATATAAAAAGGAGACTCCTTTTCAATCGGAAATAATAATCTAAAAATGAGGAATCAATGGTTGTTTTCCTGAAGGAGAGGCGGTCTAAAAATGCTAGATAAAATCATCATCTTACAAAAACGAAAGTATAGAGACCTTATCAAGACGAATTACTATTTGGCAAAGGCAGCTCCATTTGTAGCAGACTAAAAAACACATTGTTACATTATCTCGAATTTAATACTTTCTAATTTTATATATCGTGAAAACTTGCAAATATGCATGTTCTGTTTATCAGACATGTTTCGATAAATCATGAGAAATGACCAGGTTTTGCACTTGTAGTCATATTACATGTAATAAGAATTGGATATAGATAAATAAAAGGCTTCTTGTAGGTAAAATGGACGTTTATACAAAAGATCTGCAGTTGCTGACAGCTTTTTATATTTTTATTCTTTCAGGGAAAGCACATGATATACCAGAACGTTTTCCTTTAGTTTCTTCTGACAGCACTGCAACTCGAATACAGCAATTGGAGAACAGCATTCAAATCCTTTTGCCAACAGTGAATATGTTGAACAATTCAGTTACTGAACTTCTGTCCAGAAACTCATTGCTTGGAAACGCAAATCAATTACAAGACAACCTGATCCACAGTTTGCAAAATACATTGTCTGATCTTCAGTTGAAGGACCTGCAACAACAAGCAATGCTCACTAGTCTCCAAACTGAACTGTCGAACAAGCAGACTACACTTAGCCCGACAAAGTCTTCAAATACAGGTAATTGCTTACAGATAATGCTATGTTCCTGAAATAATTTCATTGTTAAGCAAATACTAGTAGATTTTCAATTTTGATTTCATTATTTCATTGCGATTTTTATGATGCTTAGTAAAAATCGAAAAGGAACCCTTCCTTCAAAAAATTTTATGGCTCCATCATGAATCGGTTGACCATTTTATGTATTTATGTGCGAGATTTTTTTTTATTCCATTACGCATTTAGTTCATTACACTTGAGATAGGTGATATTTGTGATAGCAGACATCTACTCTTTCAAAAACATGTGATCTTGTTTTTAGTTACAAAAATTGAATCTAACTATTGGAGGACACCCCACGTCCGCGTACACATCTACGTCTACGTTCGCTTTTCGGTGTATTTTCCTGTAATTATACATGTTAGGGTCATCAAACTTTGCATGCAGGTGCATTTTGGGTTGACCGACAGTCTCCAAAAATTAGGTCTGTTGGACTTATCTTTTGCTTGGTTGGATTCAATTCAAATTACCCCCACATCATATCTTAGTCAGTGTATATGGTAAGGATCATCTGCCCTAGAATATGCCTGCATGTCTAATTGTAGGTCAGCATCAAGGCAAAATTTTGTCACTGTAAGCTACATTTTCTGCGCTTGAGCGACTTTCATTCAAGTTTAAGGACGAGCTTGAGGTTATATCATGTAACCTTAAACATCGATGCAACCCTGATGAAAGGTTAACATCCACGCTATATTAAATCAATTGGACCTTAAATTTTCGTATAAATCGAATTGCACTCAAGTTTACGACATAATTCAGAATTCTGAGTCAGTGTCACAGAATCATCTGATCTTGGATATGCGTGCATTTTGATAGTAGATCAATATCCAGACAAAATTGGGTTACTTTGACAATGTTCCATAACCAGGCGAACTTTCTGAGTGTTGATACCTAAGTTTAATTATTTTGGGTTGTTGCACCGTTGTATACTTTGTTTTACGTTTGATTCATTTATCTTTTATCTTATGAACACTCTTTTCGTTTGCATAAAGTAACTGCAAATCATTTGTGTGTTGGTCATTTTAGTGTCTTTTTAAAGAGCTTTCAAAAAGTTTCTAAGCAGAACTATACAGAGTCTATACAATCTATAGATTCCTGCAAACATAATAGAACATAGACAATAAGCACGGAACAAAGTGGGGTCTATACTTTTTGTCCTGTTTTCACGTTTCTTCTAGCAAGAATGTTGTTCTTGGTCACTGATTGGTTGAAATTCACTTATGACGTCAAATTTTCCTGCAGTCTTTAAACTTGGCTACTGTGATACCATGAAAATGCGACCATGTCTGATGACAAGAACACCTTTATTTCGGATCAGCATAAAAGGGGGTCATTTTTTGGTCGTATATTGTCTCAAAATCATTAGAGAAACAAATTCCACAACTGTATCTCCTGAAAAACGTCATTTTTACACACTCCCGATAGTTAAAGTTTCAAACATTTAATACGCTCGTCAATCCTTGCGTTCAAAATTTGAAAATTTCACTATCTCTAGTGTAGAAAGGTAGTTTCTAACTCGATGCTGTTGTGGAATCTCTTTTTCTTAAAATATCGTGATGTCTTGTTTCAACTCGTCTTGAGGCAATAGAAGTTTTCCATTAATTAAGGTTTTCAGTGTGAGTCGGCCTTGTATAAAGATCGGTGCAAGGGAATTGGAATCCCATGGAAAAATGGCAAGATACTAACATTGAATCGAAATTAAAGATTTGGATATCGTTTGCACATGTATGATATTCTTTTGTCCTTCTCTCTCGTTTGACTCGCTCGATTTAAAAAAAAAGAAAGAAAAAAAAAGCACTCCCATTTTCAGATGTGATCTCGTACAAGAACCCATTAATCATAAGTTAGCAAAAGTATTTGATAGATGTCGGTATATTTCGTAAGTAGCTTGCCATTTTTCGAGATTTTTCAGCTTCATTCTGAACACAGACAATATTGTTGAATTGAAAAATATCTCCTTTATCAAATTTAAACATCTATAGAGCAATATAATTATTGCTTTCTCGCTTATGAAAAAATACAAAACAAACAAAAAAAAAAAAAAAGTTAGGATGGATCATTAAAATTGAAAAAATACCTCCATTATAAATTAATAAACATCTTTTGAGCGCGATAGTTATCGCTTTCTCGCTTATACAATTTTATGCAACAGGCTAAAACAGCGTTAACAAAAAACCGCAACAAAGTTTCATACTTCTTTCGGTCAATGAGCTTCCTGAATGCTTTTAACTGCTCTGCACTGAACAGATATAAGCTGTCGAATTGGTCATCTTTCAAAAGTAAATTAATGTAGTTGGGTTGATGCCTCTGATAGATGAATGTTATGCCCAGTAGTCAGTGCATCTTGACTAGACTGAAAACCAATTCCATTACGAAAATTTCAGGAAATTTGTTTGAAGAGACATAAGTTAATCAGAGACTAAATTACATTACCTTCGACCTTTAGTTATTTACATTTGATGTTTATGTATGGCTTAAACTCTCTTTAAAATTATGTTTGGGACTTTCAAATTCCTTGAATTGTTTATCACTATAATGGCATCAGAAAAAATGAAATCAGTAGCAAAAATACAAAAAAACGTTAGAAGGGATCAGTTAAACTAGAACATATAGAATAGATTGATGATTAAGACCACATAAGGACAGGTTGAGGATAATCCTCGAGTAAAGTCATTATCATAAAACCACCCCCTTAATTTCCTCGAGTAAATTCATTGTCATAAAACCACCCCCAAGGTTTCCTCGAGTAAAGTCATGGTCATAAAACTACCCCCTCAGTTTCCTTGAGTAAATTCAGTCATAAAACCACCCCCTCAGTTTCCTCAAGTAAATTAATTGTCATACATGTAAAACCAACCCCTTAGTTTCGTCGAGTAAATACTGGAAAGATCCTAATATTTTTCATCTAAATTTCGGATCAGAATAAACCCCTTCCTGAAAAAAACCTGGTATATATGTACATATTGAAGGCATGTTGGTTTGGATTTAACTCTAGAGGGCATTTATATAAAGATTAAATGCGAAGAGCAATCTCATTACATTTAACACTGAAGTTATAATTAATCTAAAACTTTCAGAGTAGTATTCCGACAATTCCTTGAATATCTGTACCTGCTGTTGAAATTTAAAGGGCAATGTGATGTCTTGATGGCTGAATAAAGGTTATTATTTTATTTTTACAAAGGCAGAAGTTCATCACTTGGGAAATTAACTTTAGAAAATAGTTAAATAATTTTCCAAAAAAATGGAGGATAGTAAAAGTCGTTAAAATTACCATTTGTATGGGAAATTAGAGTATATATAACGAATTTGCCCCGGGAAGATTGGCATGGGGAAATTATCTAACAACAGTCAAGACACAAACAAATAGAATCATTACAAGGTATTATCAAAATTTTAAAATTGTAAAATTTTTCCACACAGGAAATAAATATTAATTTTATCATGAAAACAAATACCCAACATCCAGTTATTTATAATAAGTGCATTTTACTCTACATTTTTGCAATGCTGTCCAAAGATAATGAAAATATGTAAAAGTCAGATTTCTTCCAAGGGAGGTAATTTATAGCACAGATTCAGCAATTTTATTGATTTTCAACCACTTTATTCAAATTAAGAAAAAATGGGGCGGTAGAATTTTCTGAAATTTAAATATATCTTACATATACTAGTTTTCTTTCTATTCTCAGTTTTTGGTGAAAATTAAACGACAGAATTTTTTACAAGAAGTGTTCAATAGTGATCAAAATAGAGTAAAATTTCAGCCTATACTATTCAGAACACCGATGTATTTCAGTTTAAACTAGTTAAATTTACTATCATTATTCATGCTTACTGTCACGCATGTCTAAACTACAGAATTTTGCATTTGAAATAATTTTAAATCAAATACAAATCTAATTAGTGCCAATTTTATACACCACAATCAAGTCCTGAACGGGCCAAATAATACGAGGAAAAAGAGTATCTTTGATGACCACTAGACATTAAACGGGACGGTAAAAATTGTTGAAAATTGCTGAAAGTCGACATGAACATGTGTAGTTTAAATACTGAAAATATTAAGAAAATTAAACGAGTGGAAAATTTTAGGCTTCCCCAGGTCTACCCCCTTAATTAATATTGAAAGTCAAGTGAACATAATAAACTAAAAAAAACCATAATTAAGATCCCGTGTAAGGGAAACCTGAAGATTAACAACAGAAATCAACATTATACATGAAAATATACTCGCGATCTCTCACAGTAGTGAAAAATTGTGAATAGAGTCCGACTTTAAGCAGTAAAGATAAATGTGTTACACAACACAGCTGAAGAAATAGTAAAGAAACATCAAGCTTCTATCAAAACAGTAAGAGATTGAAAAAAGGCTCTTCCGAGTTGGGAACAAGTGTCATTGATAAGCAATTTTTCACTATTGACATAAAAGTAAATGTCTTAACTTGTTCGGGTCTTATCATTTGTCATTTTCTACAATACCAAAAAACAAAATACCGAAGTTACTGTTATGGAACGCCATAGCTGTCTGCTGTGGTGGAAAATTTAATGTATCCAGTAGCCTACTCTTTATGTTCAGTACTTCTTTCTTTATATTGAATGGTTTTTCCATTATGTTCAGTAGGGACACCATTATGTTCAGTAGGGAAACCATTATGTTCAGTAGATATTTCAATATGTTTAGTAGATATATCATTATGTGCAGTAGATATTTCATTATGTTCAGTAGATATTTCATTATATTCAGTAGATATACCATTCATTATGCTCAGTAGATATTTCACGATTTCATTATATTCAATAGATATATATCATTCATTATGTTCAGTAGATATTTCATTATGTTCAGTAGATATATCATTATGTTCAGTAGATATTTCATTATGTTCAGTAGATATTTCATTATGTTTAGTAGATACGCCATTATGTTCAGTGCTTATTTCATTATGTGCTTTTTCATTATATGATGGCGGTCGACCTTTCCGAATTGTGCCGAATATCAACGAATCCGGACATATTTTTTGGATTTTTTTCGCTTTTCACCGATTCAAAATGTCGTCTGCTTCTATCAAGCGTGCTCTCGAGCAGCTTGATTTAACAAATATCTACCAAAGGTTTGTTGAAAAAAAAAATTGAAGATGATATGCTCCACCACCTAAATGACTCTGATTTGGTAAGGTTGGGAGTGGAAACAATTAATGACCATCTTCGGTTGAAAGACGCCATGAGAAGATCAACACTGACAACAGGCTATGCATTGACATCAACGAGTTACACCGGTAACACTACCTCGTCCGCAACAAGATCCTCAACAGAAGGTTAGGATGTTTTACTTGGTAATTTTGCATGATATTTTTTTGTAATTAAAAAACAGTGATATAATAGTGAATTTGATGACTGTGATCACGAACCGGTAGAAGTAGAAGTAAGAGAGAAAAAAACAAACAAAACAAAACTCAGAAATAAAGTTGTCCTTTCGTCAGTTTCGAACTGGAAACCCAACTTTTACGCTGAATCAAATATCAACTTCCTTGTATTTTAGTTAAAAAGATACTTTTCTTTTAAAAAATATTCATGTGCAACACTTTTTTAAAAAAAAATTCTAATTGAAAAACCCGGAAAAATTGGGGTTTCTCCGTAGCCGATATCTTTTATAATCATTTGTGTACTTCCTATAAAATTCGGACGTCTACCAGAAGAAGAAATCGACAAACTTTGGCTGTCGTTGGAACACAAGAGTTTATCAGCTATGGCAAAACTGCTTGTTTTATCTTATTATGTAGAATTTGACTGGTGTGCCAAAAATTTGACATTTTTGTCAACTGTTCCGTTCTGGTATACATTCATTCTTTTGATAGCAGGACCGCCCTATTTCGTAATAAAACGTAGAGAGGAAAATTAAAGCATGTTAATCTGTTAGTGTGAGCATTACCTTCCTCAGTTCCCTTGAAAAGCGAGGCCCAAGGATCCAATGAGGGAAATTCGGTCACATGGAGAACGCTTATATAGGGTCATGGGTGTGTATTCAATCTTTGTATATATAGGTACATTTATGTAGTTGCATGGATTAAATTTGCCTTTGTACATAAAGGTGAGTTGCCCTCGCAGGCTATCAGAGCAGGGCAGGGGACTTTCGACATAGAAAACCTACAGCAATCCTTGACATGAATGCCCAGATCACCTTCTTACAATGTACATGTACCTCATTTTATTGAGGGTGCCGGCAAAAGAGGAATCTACAGCATACATACATATATGCATACCAATGCCTTCCAGTCCAGGGTAAACATAGACACAATGGGTAATGCAGTAAAAATTAAAATACATACAGTACGACTAGAGACTTACCATGATGAATCAATGTGATAGACATGATAGTCGTGTAGCAGGAACAATTCTGCTTGTGATTCGAGATGTGGAACAAGACAAGTCCCAGAACTAACAAACCAAACACCAAGTAATAAACTCATTATCAAATACATTACTCAAGACAGACGACGGACGCAAAGTAAGGCTTTGTTGCTCAATTAATTGCTTCAACTTAAATAAGTAATTCGTCAAGATTAAATACTTCATTATACCACGAAATATAACATCGATGAAATTGTCAGACAACTTAATCTATCCCCTGTAGATAATGGAGTTATCTTTCATAGGATTTGAGGAGTAGGCATGTGGCGTAGTGCACTAACCTTGTGTGGTGATCTGTTGACCACATTAAGTTGGGAAATCCACTTTCCCTTAAGTAATGTTCTATCTATATGGGAGTTTTTAACGTCCTTCACAACAACCTAATGCTCTAAGTCCGACGGAAAGAAGTAATGTTAAACTGTTACCAAAGAAATAAGTATCAAAAATATATTTACTTAGCATAAGATTTATCCAAAATTTATAACTTCAATTAAATAATTTACATATCAAAAATATAAAAAGATGTAATTTAAACAATGAATATATATCAAACTGTAAATGTTTCCATAATATGAAAGACAGTTTCGTTAAATAAATGATTTATAATTCAGATTTGAAATTTGAAGATTATATAAAGGGAAATAATTATTAATTTGTCCTATTCTGCCACAGACTATCACTCTAAATTTTAAAGGAATATATTTTTTCCCAATTGATCTATCAGCATGATTTCTTTTGCATTTAAAGTGGTTAAATGCATCACTTTAAAAACAGAAGAAAACATGTTAATAGATTATTCAGAAGTGATATGGCTATCACAGTGATTTATCATGGTAAGTCTCTGCCTGTACCAGTGTTCCTGCTAGCCCTTTTTAGAATGGCGCTGCACCCTTGGTGCCCTTTGCAGCGCCCTTGATGCCCTTTGCAGCACCCTTCTGTCCTTCACCTTTGCCGATGACGCCCATATGTCTTTATTTCAAAATCGTATAAAATATTCCAAAACATCTCAGTAAAATCTCGAAATACAAAGGTAAAGCAATTATCTTTAATCACTGTAATTACCGGTGACATCCAGTTAATTACAGGTAAATTGATAGCAGTTAATAAATTTAATTATGATCAATTATCAATGAATATTTTTTGACAATATGATTAAAAATGTTATATCAGAACCAATCCAAAGATGGTGTTAGTTTACTATTTTGTTTACATAAAAAAAAATGAAATAATTATCTCCCTTGGTAAAAAACCTAAAGATTTAAATTTCCAGTATACGGGGGGATATGGGGAGATAACTCTTTTATTTTATGTGATTGGTACCAATAACAGATTGGAGGTTCAATGTTATTGTGCTTCATCACTAGAAAACATATCATCTTCAATTTTTTCTTCAACAAACCTTTGGTAGATATTTGTTAAATCAAGCTGCTCGAGAGCACGCTTGATAGAAGCAGATGACATTTTGAATCGGTGAAAAGCGAAAAAAAAATCCGAAAAAAATATGTCCGGATTCGTTGATATTCGGCACAATTCGGAAAGGTCGACCGCCATCATATAATGAAAAAGCACATAATGAAATAACCACTGAACATAATGGCGTATCTACTGAACATAATGAAATATCCACTGAACATAATGAAATATCTACTGAACATAATGATATATCTACTGAACATCGTGAAATATCTACTGAGCATAATGAATGGTATATCTGCTGAATATAATGAAATATCTACTGAACATATGGAATATCTACTGAACAAAATGAAATATCTACTGAACATAATGGTATATCTACTGAACATAATGATATATCTACTGAACATAATGAAATACCTACTGAACATAATGAAATATCTACTGAACATAATGAAATATCTACTGCACATAATGATATATCTACTAAACATATTGAAATATCTACTGAACATAATGGTGTCCCTACTGAACATAATGTAAAAACCATTCAATATAAAGAAAGAAGTACTGAACATAAAGAGTAGGCTACTGGATATATCAAATTTTCCACCACAGCAGACAGCTATGGCGTTCCATATACTGTGAATTTAGTTTCTGCATATGCGCATTTCTTAAGTGCAGATCAAATCAAAACATTTGGAAATCCATTAACCAAAATATGTGTAAAAGCTGATAGAGAACAAATTACTAATAGGATCTAAATAGACTAACAGGATCTAAATAGGAAAGCCAAAATCAGCTAAGGACAGAGCTATGCAAGAGGGAGATACTCCTCAGTATTTAACAAAATTTTCCTAAATTCAGATATTGCAAATTTTCAAATAAAATCGGTTTTCGGGCCATCACCGAAGTACTGGCTTCTGGGTTGGTGAATTCCCTCGGGGACTAACAGTTCACCAGCAGTGGCATCGGTCCACTGGTAATTAATAACACCGAAGCTTTCTGTGGATGGCCATTTCGACAACATAAATGCATGTCTCTACAGTGCTAATAAAATCAAAACATTGGAAATCCAGAAATGAAAAAACGTTTTAAACCAAACGATAGAGAAAAAATATATTACAAAAAGGATCTAAACTGAAAGTTAAAATCAGCAAAGGAGAGAGATTTGCACGTGGGAGCGATACTCATTTGTTTTGAACAAAATTTCTCAATTTTAGAAATTTAAGTTTCCAAATAAAATCGGTGTCTGGGCGATCACCGTAGTACTGAATGAATGGGTTGATGAATATGCCTTGGACCTACCTATGGCATTAATCCAATGGTAATAAATAACAAAATACCGAAGTTACTGTAAATTTACTGTCTGTAGATGGCCATTTCGACAACTTGTGTCTCTTCAGTGCAACTATAATCAGACCATTGGAAATCCAGAAATTGAAAGATGTATAAAACCACTGGTAGAGAACAAATGTATAATCAAATGGATCTAAACTGAATAATGACAGAGCTTTGCACAAGGGAGGTACTCCTTTGTTTTAAACAAAATCACTAGTGATATGTTAGTCTATTACAAATAAATACGTTTACCTGTTAACATTCAGTATATACGCTTTTCAAAGACACAGACAACATACTTACTGACGTCTAAAACTTTCTTATATGTATCAACACATATAATTAGAGATGTTCTTAGCGCTCTTGTCTTTATATTTACCCCAACTCTGTGACAAAGGTAATTTTATGGAATAAAATGTTTTGGGCAATCATTGGTCTTTAATATACGTTAGGGAAATGTGATTAACTGGACAGGTAATGAATATTCATAATATAAGGGGAATGCTATCGTTATTATCGTTATTCAAGATTGAATGTCATCAGAGGGCGTATCAGTTGACAAATATTTATGAAGGAACGGTTTCGATTCAGGTCACCATTTTGCTTTTAGGAACTATTTTGATGAGCTTGTAAGGTGGTCTTTAATTTCCCCATTTTCGATGGGCAAAGGTGTAGGCGCGGTAAGGGCCTTATTTGACCTCAAAAAATAAAGATTGCTTAAGGGCATATCCAATAGTTTCAGGGGAGATAAGAAGGCAATGTTTTCCGGGAATATGACGTTGATAAATGTAACGTCACAAAGTAATTCCCATTGTTTGCGAAGAAGAGGTAATTTGTACCTTCAAGTTTGGCGGACTTTACGGGTGTTATCGATTGGAGATTTGTTCAAAGTTGCACATTTCAATGATTTACTCGGAAACGAACTCGGTGACCTATGTGGTTTTTGAGATTTTTGAGTAGCATATTGTTAGAAGTACATAATATAAAAATCTCATAAAATCGACAATATGAGAAGTCTTTAAAATATTGTAAAATTGAATTTGTAATGGGGACATTTTATTCCACTTTTAACATAAAAAAGGCTACATAATCATTGATTTAGAGGAATAGAACATTCTTTCTCATATAAAATTATTTTTCTGTAAGTCTTTAAAACTTTGATTTTGTTCTTCTGTCACTTTGATTTCGATTAGATTGAAATTATTTTATCCATTATTCTTAAAATGATAACCTCCTTTTTCTTTAAAAAACACAAAAATAACCAATTTTTAACCTCGATTTCCATGGAAACAAGATAGGTGACCCTACATTTTCTTGTCATTTTTGGATTCCTCGGTACTTGTTCCATAATATATCTAAGAATTGTAAAAATGACAATATAACAAGAAATTGTTGGATATGCCCTTAAATTCACAATAATTTTTGTTGAAATGTTCTATGAATATGGGTTAACAGTTAACAGGAATATTAATCAAGTCTTGATACACAATTCAGGGTTTTTCAGGGTTAAAAATATGACAAATTGCACAATTTGTCGAAAAATATGCCGAATTCCTTGTATTTCTATGAAAACTTTCAAAAGTAGCTTTAACATGACGTCAGAACTGTACCTACTGTGACGTCATGGGTTCTAAATTTTGTATTTTTTTCTTAAGTGGGATCTGGACTTTCAAACGAACATAAAAGGTGCAACTTAAAAAATTCCAGAAATTTGAGGCCAAATCAGCCTCTTGTCCCACCTTGTCCTTTTTGTTTTATATTAAACAATACTATTGCAGTGTATTCTGTTGCACTATCTCTAGTAATCGTGTCTGCCGCTAGGTTCGTTGGTGTACTGGTGAGTTACGGTCGACAAGCCCCGTTTAAACTAATGCTGAATTGGCAAATTTTAAAATAGAATTGTGAAATACGGTGAACAATCATGTGCACAATTTTAAAGCAGTTACAATAAATGATATTTAAGATACAACATCCGAAAATTGCAAAACCGTATGTTTTGTAGTTATTTTTAAACAATTTTGTAAATTTACCAACCACAAATAAGTGTCATAAATTGATCATAATATGCCTTTTATTTTTCAAATAAAATTTGATGCATGATGAAGCCATGTGCTACATTGCAATCTGCATTCTTTTCTACCGAATGACATTTCACCTAAATACCCTGCCTTTCGTTTGAAATCCAGAATTGAAAAACATTACGGTGAAACAGTTGTGATCCATTCTCAACAAGGCCAAGGCCAGTCAAATATTATATTCAGTAGTGATATTTCCCTTGGTGAAGCAATCAAAGTAGCTAACGCTTTAAAGGTTGACTTGAAGCTTGCCAAGGATGGATCACAGATGTCAAAACACCCACTGACTGATATGCAATTGTTACATGCTGCATCTGGCATTCTGCGGAAGGATATTGATGACCTAGATTTATCAAACAAGTTCTATCCTACAATGAAAGAGTTTGATCTTTCCCATTCGTTCGACTTTGTACCAAAATCTCTCATAAACTTTTTATACTGGCTTATAGTTAATGAAGATTTTACCACAGATCCTGGCAATAGTTTTCCCCAAGTCGAGAAGATGCGCAAGTACCTAGCAATAGCCGAGATAATCATTGCTTTGTCCAAACATTCAATAACTCCATTTCATATTGGATTAGCACTGCAACTTCACAACGAGTTTTGGTCAAAGCATCTTATTGACACTCTTTGTGCACATGGTTTATGCACTTCGTATGACGAGGTCAGGCGATATTTAACAAATTTGGCAAATTCTGAAATCGAGCGCTTTCAGTCCGGTTCCTTGATTCCAAATGGAATAGTATCAGTGTCTGATTTAGGTTTTCTTGTTCAAGAGGGATGCGACAATATTGATATAAACGCGGAAACAGTCGATGGGAAAAACACGTTTCACTCAATGGCTCGGGCGGGTTATCAAATACACCCTGCATCTACAGATTCCTCAATATATGATGTTCCAATTCCACGCTCGAACATCAAGTCATTGGCATTAGATGAGACAACATCGTCCCTAATTATTTGCCTACCGTTTTCAAAGCCAAAAACAAAACATGAACCTCCTCGTGTTGAGAGTCCGAATGAAATTGTCTCATCGCACTACAGTGACATACAGCTTCCATCGGATATCGTATGGGTACTTCTTAGGACATTGTGTCGTACTGATATAATCCATACCATGCCATCAATTGAGTTGCCTGTCTGTAATCAAATCATTCCGTTTTGGTCGGGTTTTAACAGTAAGCTCTCTGATACACATTCAAGCTATACATTTGTTGGATACCCTCCTGTTATCGATGCTAAGCCAAACGAAATGCCCACGGTCTATACAACTATGAAAAAATCCATTGAAATGGCTGCAGCGGTCGGACAAAAGAACTCCATCCAAACTTTTGATCAACAATTGTACGCAATTGCACAACAGATAAAATGGTCCAATCCACAACGATTTAGGGACCATATATTACGATTAGGAGGATTCCATACTCTGGCTTGTTTTATTTCTGCGATTGGAATGCTGTGGTCTGATGGAGGTCTCAGGGATATGTTGGTTGATTCGGGTGTGTATGCAGCATGTACGGTTGATCAGATGCTTATGGGAAAACAATTCAATCGGGCTGTTAGAGGATTAACAGTTGTTTATGAAGCTCTGGCGTCACTTTTTCTTACCTCTTTCTTCCGATGGTGTCATGCTTCACAGGCCTTTGAGAAAACTCCACCTGTATTCTGGTCTTCACTTCAAAAGTGTCATGAAAATTGCAAAAATGACTGTTGTGTCTTTGTCACATGCTTCGATGAAACTGTTGCAATGTTTAGGGAACATATTGTGCCACTACTTGATTGCTTTAAAAAGTGGACTGGAGAACAATCCAAGACGTTCAAATATTGCAATATGTTTTTGGTTGCAATGGGTATCTTACTTCAGAATGACTGGCTCTTGGAAATATCATTGGCATTCTGTCGCTGAAATGCTACCATATTTTTTGTAACGAATAAGGTGAATTATTCTTGTTGGATGTCTGTTTATTTGTTAGACATGGCCCGTTTGCCAGTTGAAGTTCAGTCTGCATTTGAAAGAGGTGAATTTGCAATCCGCCAAACTTGTGGTTCTTTTAAAGGCATCTGGAGCGATATGGCAACCGAGAAGACAGTAATTCGAGACTCAAAAGGTCGCAGTGGCGTTGTTGGTATAACTCAACAAAAATCAGCTCTTCTTAGATGGTCAATTACAAGACATATGCTTGGTCAGCTTAGTACGGAAATGCGACGGAGGTCAGGTGAGGAATCTTCTCAACCATCGGCTCATGAGGAAACAAAACCGGCAGCAACGAAACGGGACGAAGACCATGTGATTTCTCTAGTTACATTCATTGAGGAAAACATGACAGATCCATTCAAGATTGAAAATCATCCTCCCGAATTGATCAACATCTCAACTGGAATGCATGCATCAGAAGAAGTTGCAAACAGCTTGCTGAATTCAATCCAGACCGGTTTTGAAATGGCTTCTAAATTCATTGAAAATTCCTTTTCAACCAAATGTTCTAAAAGCTTTTACAGTCCAATTACTAAATCTGGTGTAAAGACTTTCGAAGATCTGACAAAAACAACCAATCTAAAGTGCAAGTCAGGAGACATCGTAAAGGCTCACATAAATCCAGAGACGATATTCCGCCGTGCTTTAGTATTAGCGAATTGTCGCGAGGATGTTACCGTGGACAAAATTTTATCGTATCCAATCTGTCCAGTTCCAACGTCTCTATTTCACGATGACGGCACGATGCGAAAAGCCAACAAAGCAGACCTAGCACATCAGCTCGAGAATGAATCATCAAAAGTTTGCACTACACTTTCGACGTTTGATGCATCCCTGACAGTTGTTATTAGAGATGGTATGGCCGTCTTTCAATCCATGAATGTGAAGGCTTATAAAACATTTGGAGATCTTCTGACTGCGTTTATTAAGATAAGGATGATGAATCTTCAGGCCGCGTCAATGGTTGTAGATATTTTCGATAGATATGACATACAATCGTCTATCAAAGGAGCCGAGAGGGCGCGTCATTCCAAAACAAGTGGACCCTGCAGAGTGTTTGAAGTGATCGAAGGTAGAACGATCCCAGATTGGAAGAAATTTTTATCCTTAAATCAGAACAAGCAAGCTCTTATCCGCTTCATTGGGTCATACACACTGAAGTATCACGAGACCTCGGGCAAGTCTTCTCTGAAAGACGGACAAGCTGTAGTTCTTGCTGGGGCTTTCGTTGATCCCGAAGCAGTGAAAAGAATTGACAACAGTGGAGTATCGAATTGTCCTAACTTGTTCAGTTCTCATGAGGAGCCGACACCAGAATTGTATTACACGCTCTGCACGTTGACAGACTTTTCAAGGAAAAACATTTGAAAGGTAGGATTGTTGTCAAATTACCAGACACAGACGTCTTTGTTCTCTTGGTTCACTTCTTTCCTGAAATGAAAAACACAGGTGAGCTTTGGTTACATGTTGGAACATCGAGCAGCAGCAAAGACAGTCGCAGGTACATTCCTATACGTGACATCATCTCTCAATTGTGTCCAGTTTCCATACAAATCCTTCCTGATGTCCATGCATTATCAGGCTGCGATACGACTTCAGGATTCTTTGGAATAGGGAAAAAGTCTGTTTACAAATGCGTGAAAAATGATCCTGCACTCTTCAAACACCTCCATTCTATCGCAGGATCGGACACTGATACAGCAGTTGATCTCAGCAGAGAGTTGGTAGTCGCTCTTTATGACTCAAAGGGAAAATCAAAAAGCAGTCATTCCGATTTGAACAAACTACGAGTACGGTTGTCTAATATGAAAGACTCCAGTTTAGTTCGCCTTCCTCCCTGTGAGGCAGCTTTCAGACAGCATGTCTTGAGATCAGCATTGCAAACAAAGATTTGGATGTCATCAGGTCTCGCAAAACCCCCAGTTGTTTCACTGCTGTTGTATGGATGGCGAGAAGGAAAGTTTGGTCTTGAACCGGTTTTGTTTGAGGGGCCAATAATGGCCGATTTCATCCAATATTTGATATGTGTATGCAAGGGAAGGTCTGTCTGCTCCAAAAAATGTGTTTGTTTTACGCAAAACCTTTCTTGTACTGAACTGTGTTTTTGTCAAGGAAACGAATCTTGTTGTAATGCTTTCACAAGATGCAAGAGACCCAAGATGATGACGATTAATTGTAGTGTATATACTGCGTGTGTAATTGGTCGATGTATGTCTATGCAGAATTAAAATAACATTGACATAAGTGAACCGATAAATCGTCTCAGAAACATATTTCTTTGTTTTTCTAGCTTTTTAAGATGTGGTTATCCAATCAAAACTCAGGACGGGGTTATCTTATTTGTAAACACCAAATCAGATTTGTTTTTCACAGTGACAATAGTGTAGTTGTAAATGTGTCAAAACTAATAGCCTGTGGTGAGCGTAAGATGATATTATCTCATTGTGGGCCGCTTCAAGGACTATTCTTACATATTTTTCACTGAAGAGCAATAAGTAGTTGATTTAGTATGCTTGAAATGTTAAAAATATTTAAATTAAATGGGTAATTTTATTTAGTTCTTGATTCTATGACGATATAGAGAGGAACTTTGTCAAGTCGTGCCAAAATATGAAATTTGGTTGATGTTGCATTAGATGAATAAACTTTTCCGCATTCACAAGTCAATTGATTTTGTGTTGGAATGATCTTAGAAATAATCACACGTAAGGTTCAAATTAGGTAAGCGGCATTTTGATATATTTTCGAGGTCAAGGTCACCTTCCGTACATATTTAACTATGATTTCGTACTCTCAAATGGTATTATTGTTGTTGGCGTAATTTTTGACGTCATATTTGTGGATTTTGTTTCTCTCTTCTTTCAATAACGTGTTTACAGGGGGCAACCAACTATTTCACTTACTTTTACGTTAGATTTAATTTATTTTTTGAGTGTTTTTGTCGGATTTTTTATACAACCTCAAATAAAGTCATTCTGATGGTAGTGATCCTTGATCCTGCTTTTTGCCCAATGGTGCCATGAAATATTTTGACGACCTCCAAAAAAAAATGTCCGTTGATGTTTCTGCTTTGAAATGATATATAAATCAGGTGTGTGTTCGTTGAGTGCATTAAATCATTTTTTTCCTAGGCTTGGCGGCTGCACTATATATGTTACATATATATAACAAGCTCAAAAAGCATTGTATGCACTTTATCAAAAAATAAATAATGTATCAATTCCGTTAGACCTACAAGTTAAACTTTTTGATTCTTTGATAGTTCCTATTTTAACATATTCTAGCGAAATTTGGGGCTTTGAAAAGGCACCTAAAATTGAAAAAATTCATCTTCAATTTTGCAATAAAATCCTTGGACTGCGATCAACTACGCCAAACCTCACGGTTTATGGCGAGCTTGGTCGCTTTCCAGTGGATATTCATGTGAAAATGAAAATGGTATGTTTCTGGCACAAGTTATGTAATAATGAAGCTAAATTATCTAATGAAGCTAAATTATCAGGAAAATTATACAAATTGATTTTTCAAATGTATCAAAATGGTCGTGTATCTAATAAATGGATAAATTTTGTAAAACATATTTTTGACGATATTGGTATGAGTGAAATATGGAATATACAAGGAAATGTAAATGTAAACTTTTTAAAAGTATGTGTAAAACAACGTCTCCAAGATCAGTTCATACAAAAATGGTTTTCTGATTTAGAGAGTACATCTAGGGGAAGATTTTATTTGAAATTTAAGACTGATTTCTCTTTTGAACCTTATCTAAGTAGATTACCGAAAGCAACAAGGCTCTATATTTGTAGGCTTCGTGCGAGTAATATTAAGTTCCCCGATGAAACGAGAAGATGGCAAGGAATTCCGGAAAATGAACGTATTTGTAACTTATGTTAATCTGGACTTGGAGATGTGTATCATTATATTACATCATGCTCTCATACTACTGTTTTGGAGTTAAGAAACAAATATAATCCTTCGTATTTTCGAGTTAACCCAAATCCCGACAAAGTTTATGGAATGCTAAAATATTTAATACTAATGTATTGACTTACCTTTCGATCTTTATTCGAAGAGTTGAGAAATTGGTTATTTCCTAGTTTAATCCGTTTTTTATTTCAAACACATTGTTTCACTTTTCAGTCATGAATTTTTCTATCCTTACACGTGGTTATCATTTTCTTTTTTGGTCAATTCGGTCAAGCGTAAAAGTGCACGTAACCTAGATCTATTAGTATACAATTGGTTTTATAAATAAAATGTGATTACGTATGAATATTTACATCTGTGGCTGCTCATTTTGCTTTCATAATTTAAACTGTATACATAATAAATCGCTCCTGTTAGAGGTTTCCGGATAAGCAACTTACGAACTTCAACGTAATGTATTGAAATGTATTTGGATTGTATCCCTTTCACCAATAATATTTTTTAAATGTATTCAATATTTTATTGCCATTATACATATTATAGTATATATCATACATATATATGTATGCGACACAATAAAATTCAAACAATAAAAAACATAATTAAACAATAAATCAAGTAATGATCGGGGCATATATTTTATAAACTGGCTGAGGGAAAATGGCATAACAAAATACTGAAGTTACAATGAGAATGAAAAGTATTTCAAAAGACACATAATTTACATTGGTTTTAATTATATTTGTTCATATTTTTCCTCTTCGATTATTTGTCAATTCATTTTACTTGGAAAATTTAAAAGTCAGTCAATATGTTTCAATTATGTTTTTACCATATCAATATTCAGTATCGTTTGTTTTAATTTGCAACTTTAAAATACAGTATATTGCTGCGGTCAAGAAAGTGGCAAAACTTTCAGTTTATCGACATTAAGATTTACACCCCAAGCTCTCTACCTTTCATTGACTCGCCGTTGTGCAAAGACAACATTGTATACATTTGTCAGGTTTTCACGTCTGATATATTTACAATGTAGACATTTCACATCGATGAATCCAACGCATTGTGTAAGCTTGGGTGTTAATCTTGACTTCATTAAAATAAAAGTTTTGCCACTTCCTTGACACCAGCAATATTGCATTGGGATCATCTTGATGGTGTGCAATTCTGTTAGCCAGTATATTATAAGAGACCACAAAAATGTAAATACTAGTTTCTGTTGTCTACATAAGGACCGGATCAGCGTTCGTCATTCAATTTTCAAACAGCACCGTGGGACTGAAAGTGATGGCAATAAATAACAGTGTTTTGGTTTTAGAGAAACACTACAGCTTGTTACGCCAATGTAAACTATTACTCTGGACATCCAAATATCCTGTGCCTTTTGTTCAAAATAATACTAATACAAATTATAGTTCTCAAATAAAGTTGATTCATGTAATTATATGTAATGTAAATGTGCGTTTCAGTGCTGTTCTTGCCAAACTCTGTCACTAAGGAAGTATACCGAAATTCGGACTTTTAGTTGACCGATTTTCTTTTTATTTATCATAGTAACAAATTTATTTCACCTTCACGATTTCCCGATTTGCGATAGTGATTGTAGAAAACTGACCGTTTCATGCATACAGCTCATTAAAATTATTGCAGTTGGAGTTAACATATGTGTTATGGTCTCATGTTCATTTACTCCATATCCTTTCTTAAAATATGCTATACAGTTGTTCCTGTTGAAATTAACCGGTACCATAACGTCACTTAACAAAACCTGGCAGTGCAGAGATGACACAAAAATGAGAGGCGCATGTTTTTACGGTCACATACAGGACACAATTTTATGTGAATTTAAATAAATATCCTTTTGACCTATTCCACTTGAATTCTGAGAGCATATATATGAATTGAGTGATTGTTTTGTTTTTGTTTTTGTTTTTTTGTTTATTGTTGCTGTTGTTTATTACCAACTTAAAGAATTATTCTATCTATACCTCAAAGAGAACTGTTACTGTTACAGGCATTGATATGGTATGTGAAAAACTATTAACACTATATAAACCATAAAGCTCTATACAACTTTACATGGTCCTCATGTCTCCAAAGTGTTTACTTGCAACGTACATGTGCAGGACATTACAGCAAGCACTATGAAGTTATGATATTGACAGTTCAGAAAAAATACCCATACATGTAGTGCAATCTGCTGTATAAGATATGCATGGCTCTGACAGTTTAGGATGTAACGATTGAGATGACGTATCAAACGGACGAATAAACCAATGACATTATGGTGAATTTCTATCGATATGGTTTACATGTCAGTGTAATCGAAGCAAGAATTCTATCTTTCAGCTCTTTGTAATCATTTGGCAAACATAGTTATAAATGAGAAACGAGTTTTCTCGTATATATAAATAAAGCTTGTGTGGTATAGAACGTGTCCTAAATAAATCAGTACACCAAAGCTTTGCTTACTTCAAATGTGCGCCTACTTTTGTACACATACATGTGCACAGGCCACTCTTCTTTTATATAACAAATTTCAACCGACGATCTTTATCTTTGAAAAAATAATGTAAATACTAATGAAGACCATGCGTGCATTCAACAGTAATGTATATATATATGTTACGGTACAAATTGGAATCCAGTAGGATCCGGAATCCTCCTACTACAAATTGGAATTCTAATTTCTACTGGGACAAATTAGAATTCTGATTTGTTCTGGATTTAATCCAGTACAAATTGGAATTCCAGTTTCTCCTAGGAGAAATTGAGATATCCTAATTTATACTAGTATGATTCTGGATCCTACTAACTCAAATCAATAGAAACGGTTGTAGAGAAGTAAAACATAATTATTAATATGTCCCTTCGATTATTTGGTGATCATTTGATTAAAATATTAAATTCAAAAGAATAAGATTAGGCCATATCAAGTTAATGTGCAGATTCTCATCCACCTGTAACAAAAAATCTGGGGTGGTTGGGAGGATTTTATTTTATTTTTTTTTTACTGATTTTCACTAAAATTGATAGGAATTTAAACATGTTAAAGAAAATTTCTGAATAACTGAAAATAAAAAAAATTGAACTTAGAAAAATGGGGCGGGTGGAAATGCGAATGTATTAATTTGATGTGGCCTTAATTGTCTAAAAGATGTAGATGTTTTGCTTCGAACTCTGAAACCCTTGAGCACAGTTTAAACTTTTGATCACTAGTTTTCATACTGCTAATTTTTTAGTTTTGTGACGTTCTTGTTCTTGTTTGTTTATTTGTTTTGTCTTTGTCATACTGTCTCAATTCGTGTTGCTGTGAATTGCCGTGATTTTCGATTTATGATTTTAGATTTTCCCCTTTCCTCGTCCTTGCTTCGGTATTCGTTTGCCGATGTATTTCATAAGTTAACTTTAAATATGGAAGAAAAATATGGAGGTATTTTACTTTCTATTGTTTTAATATTCATAAATTGAAATGCTGTGAAGTACATACCCCTCATAACAAAATCAAAAACATTTTCAGTTTTGAATGTCATATGTCAGTAATATCCAGAATCCTCCTGAACAAAATATCCAGTATTATTCTGGATCATACTAGAAATTCAGTAGGATTCAGAATCCTACTAGTATAAATCAGGATATCTCAATTTCTCCTAGGAGAAATTGGAATTCCAATTTGTACTGGATTAAATCCAGTACAAATCAGAATTCTAATTTGTCCCAGTAGAAATTAGAATTCCAATTTGTACTAGGAGGATTCCGGATCCTACTGGATTCCAATTTGTACTTTCGAAAATATGACTTTTTACTATTCAGAAAGTTCTGTTGATAAACTGTAAATTCCCGTGCAACACAAAACTTATAGAGAAATCGAAACATGCAATGGTATCACTGAAATGAAGACACGACCAAATGACATAATAATTTTTGCAATGAAAACTAAAAGTATAATCATGTTACTAAGATATTCTGAAAGTTTTATTCCGATAATTTAATATCATGTGCACAGTTGGAGAGGGTAGGAGATGTCTGGTCCCCGAATCCCCAAAAATAACCTACAATAATGGACTTCCGAGTCTTGTTTGTTACTTGAAAGGTTCTTCCATTACATAAAGACAGTACACCATTATAGTACCAGTACTTGTTAATAAATAACTGTTGAGCTAAATGTACACGATTGTTTTATATATTTTGAAGCGCTACACGTTAACTAAATATCAAGTAAAACCATCGTCATAAGACGAATATCAGAGTACACTTCGAATAATTAATAATTTTGTTTTTGTAACACTGTTGTGAACCCGATCGGTGCAGAATTCGAGTTCACCGGTGTAGCGGAACCAAGATGGAGGACAAAGTCATTTGTAACGGGTAGGGTCATTTATTGCTATCTCGTAAACAAAAACGGTTAACTGAATTTCCTATCCGTTTGTTAATACTTACAGATATATCATCAAAGTTGATAATTGTTGTACCCTTGTGTCCATCAGATATCATTTACTTTGAAGAAAACCTGTTAGAAAGAGGCCTTGCATTCCAACGCGGATTTGAAGCGTAAGATCGACTTTATTTTCCACATATTTCTTCACTGAAAATTTTGTCGGGACAATTGCATGAATGTATGGTAATTTGGTATCGGTCTTTCATTGGAAAAACCAAAAATATGGTCCAGAATAATCATTTTGATGAGTTTCGAGGGACCTTGTTTTTGTTTGTATTCACGGTGTAGACTTGCGATAATTGATCAGTTTTTACCTGAAAAGTTAACTGTGTAGATAAGAAATCGCTATTGATTGAATAAATTATGGAAACGGTTTAGCGTAAAAACAATAAACGGCTTAAGGGGACGACCATTGGATTCTGAGGGGGGCCTGGCAGTTTCGGTCGAGCCAGAT
>MJUU01005895.1:111225-123881 GCA_002080025.1 Modiolus philippinarum | reverse complement strand
GAAATCAATTTTCGTTGAAATCGGACAAAGTTGAAATTTTGACTTATTTTTTTTTTATAATGCTTTATTGGCAAAAAGAATGTTATATATTGAGACAGAGGCACACATGTAACAGTAATTAGGAAAATATGACATTTAGTTATTATGAAATACTAATTGCAAACAAATTATTAATGAGACAATAAAAAACTTTTTTTTTCCATTTATAATGATATCATGTTTTTGTCTATTTGTTGTGACTGAATCAAAAGATTGTGTGGACTAGAAAGAAAACAACCAATTTAATCTATAATCACATTACAAAATTTCAAAAAACAAAGCATCAGAGTTTGACAGTTTGAACATGTTATTTTCAATAACTATATTAGAATCGCACATACACACATTCATACCTACATTCATCATTGCAATGTCTTTTACAATAAATCAAAAGTTGCTGTACACATCTAAAAGTCACTTCAATCTACCAAGTGTACAGCACAAATATAACTACATTCATTGCAACCCCATTCTCACCTGTCACTTTCAAAAACCATTCTTACTGAATTAATATATACTGTCTGACTCTAATTAATCGTATTTTTTTTTAAAATCATAACTACTATTATTAATCATAAATACTATTATTAATTTTGAAGGATAGTAATCCAGGGGTTCCAGCAATTATCGGCCCTTTCTAAAGGTTTATTTTTATAATATATATATTTTTCTATTAAAATATTTTCTTTCAGATAATTTTTTAATGCTAACATATTAACTTGATCGCCATTTAGTTTTGACCGATATATGTAGAATTTAGTGTAAAATATAATTAAATTTCTGACCAAATTTCTATCTGACCTTTGTAAATTTCCAAATAAGACAATTTCTAAGTTAAATGGCATATTTATTTCAGTTTTCTCAAAAAATCCAATCGTTTAAATTATCCCAAAGTTCAAAAATCTTACTACATGACCAGAAAATGTGCTGTATTGTTTCTATTTCTTGTTAAAAAAAGGTACATTTGTCTGAAGGTTTTATATTTAATTTATAAAGTAATTCGTTTGTTCCTATAATCCTATGTATTATTCTGTACTGAAACCATTGTATTTTTGAATTTTTTGTTGTATAATATAATGTAGAATAAATATCTTCCAATTTTAAGTCTTTATTTAGTATTTGTGTCCACTTTTTCTCACATTTTATATCAACAGTGCTATCATTTAAAATTTCATACATATCTTTTGAGCCCTTCTTGGACTTCATAAATATTTTCATATTATTGGGAGTTAATGGACCATGAATTTTATTTATATCTAAAGGGTTTATATTAAGTGACTTCATATGAGATTTAATAGCAGAGACAATACTTTAATATGTGAGAAAGTTTGTCCTTATATTATAGGTTTGAAGGAATGCTTGGAAATCCATTACATTGCCGGAGTCGTCTAACAAATCATTTATCAATTTGATACCTTTTCTTGACCAGTCTGAATAATTTACAGGACAATCACCAATTTTTATTCTTTCATTATTCCAGATGTTAATGGTATTGAAGTCTATATTTTCCTTGAGCATTTGCTTCCGATTTAATTCTTTCCACGCACTAAAAACTTCTTGCCAAAAAGGATTTTTTATATTTTTAGTTGGACCTACATATTGAAGATTTATTAAGTTCAATTTTTCGGTAAACATTAACATTTTACCTACTTTGGAATCAGTCATGAAAATTCTTCGAATCCATGTTAACTTAAGTCCTTTAATATATTTATTTATTAAGCATTTTCAGTCCCCAAAAATCTTTATTTTTACACAGAGTTTCCTTATTCATTTTGTCTGGTTTATTTTCCCAAATAAATTCAAACAATTTATTAATAAATGGTTTCATAACTGATGTATTTGGACTTGGTAACGTTAAAAATAGATGACATAAGAGAGACATAAGTTGTCGAAATGCGCATATGCAGAATTTAAATTCACGGTGACTTCGGTATTTAGTTAATTTAGAAATTGTAAGAGATTTTATAATAGCTATTTTCCCAATTGGTGATAGTATTTGATTGGACCATATTTTAATGATATTTTCTATTTCTTTAAACTTTAATTTTTCAATCTCATTTAAATCAACAGAAAAGTGAATTCCAAGTAAAGTAAATCTGCTGGAACCCCATTCCAATCCCCACTTGACACACATTGTGTCACTACTAAACCTTTTCTTTCCAATCCACACAACCTTGGTCTTTTCTAAGTTAATATTTAGTCCTGACATTTCAGCATATTTTTGTAAAGTACGGAGAGATGCATCCAAAGACTCTGGAGACCCATCTAAGATAAATGATGTATCGTCTGCATATTGAGATATTAAATATTCAGAATCATCTATTGTTATTCCTTTGATTTCATTGTTATTTCTTACCAAAATTCCAAGAATTTCTGCACATAAGAGAAAAATGTAGGGTGATAAAGGATCTCTTGTCGACAGCCTCTTTCAACATCAAATAAATTTGAAAGGAAACAATTTTGAGTAACACATTTTTTATATTGGTATAAAAGGCCTGTATCCATCTTTTAATAGAAGCTCCAAAATTAAAAAAATCTAAAACATTTTGTATAAATTCCCATGATATAGAGTCAAAAGCTTTTTCAAAATCGATGAGGAGGAGAATGCCTGGTATTTCATTCTCTTCAGTAAAAAGAAGAATATCATATATTAAACGTGTATTTTCCCCAATATACCTTCCAGGAATAAAACCAGTTTGGTCACTGTTTATAAGAAAATCTAAAACTGATTTAATTCGTTCGGCAATGCAACTTGATGCAAGTTTATATGAAGTATTTAAAAAACAAATATGACGCCAATTTTTCATATATTGTCTAGGCTTATCACCCTTTGGGATGCAAGTTATTATGCCTTGTTTTTGTGTCACCGACATTTGACCATTTATATATCCATAATTAATAGAACGAAGAACAAATTTCCCTATATCACACCAAAAAAATTTGAAAAATTCACTTGTAAAACCATCTGACCCTGGACTTTTTTCATTTTTCATTCTTTTAATTGCTTCAGTTAGTTCTTGGTATGTAATAAGTCCTTCTAAATTTAGTTTCATACTCTCATTTAATTTTGGAATATTTTGTAATGGAATTTCTGTATTCAGATAAAGCATTTCCAAATTTCTTTTTTCTTATATAAATTCTCATAGTATTTTTTTGCTTCTTCTAATATATTGTTTTGATTTGTTATAATTTCTCCAGTTTCTTTTACAATTTTTGGAATTGTTTTATTAACAAAATGTTTGGATTCCAAATTCAAAAAATATTTTGTGGGCTTTTCCCTACTTCAGTGTATTGCATTTTTGATCTGATGTAATGTCCTTTCATTTTTTCTTGTCGTAAAATTTTAAGTTCCGACTTTTTCTCTTCAAGTAATATTAATGTGTCACTATCTTGCAATTCGCTTTCTAATTTTTGGATTTCACCTAGCAAAGCATTTTCCATTTTACTTTTTTCCCTTTTTTGTATGATGAATATGATATTGTTTTTCCTCTAATTTCAGTTAGTAATGTTTCTAAAAAAAGCTGATCATTTATGGTAAAATGAACATCTAAACAGTCTAAATCTATTAGTGTATCCCTATTATAAACTAAACAAGCATACCGTAACTTTACCTTATGAATGGTGTCTTTAACAATTTTCAAGAATTCTTTATCATATAATAATGAATTATTGAACTTCCACAAACCTTTACCTATCTTAAAGTCATTTACCTTAAATTTGAGATTAATCGGAGAATGATCAGACCTATAACTATTAAGAATTTCGACATCATCTACATTATGGTAGAAGTTTTGTGACACGAGACAAAAAGCAAGTCTTGCCTGTTTAAATGGTGTACGCTTTCGCCATGTAAATCTTTTTCTATCAGGATAACTTTCTCTGTAGGGATCAATTAAGTTATACATATATCAATCATGTCCAGTACCTTTTCTTTTGCATTAGGATTATTTATATGCAAGTAAATATTCATAAGTGTTAAGCGTTTTCCTTCTATTTCAATATCCAACCCTAAAAGATTTCCACTGTTGTCCATTTTTGAACTTATCAATTTATATTCAAAATTCTTATTGAAAAATATTGCAACACCCCTTTGATTAGATGAATATGAATTAAATATGCATTCTCCTCCCCATAGATTCTTAACTAATACTTCAATATCTTCTGTAAAATGGGTATCTTGTAAACAATAAATATTACCTTGTTTGGCCTTCAGATATTCAAATACATCTCTCCGTTTCTCTACCGAGTTTAACCCTTGACAGTTGTATGATATTATCTGTAAAACTTTTACTAGACATGTCAGATTATAATAAATGTTTTTATTTTTTTCTTCAAATGGACATAAATGAATTTTAATATAGTTTCTGAACAATTGCCCATTACTATAAATTAATACTAGTAATAAGAATTCTTCAACAATTAGTAAACAAATAAAGGAATGATAAATTCTGCTAACAAATTTTGACTTATTAATTAAGGTGGCCATCTTTGAAATGGCGGCCATTTTGGAAAAAATTGTGCCTGCACTTCTCCCTGTGTTGACCCAACTACCTGCCAAGTTTCATTTTATTACATCAAACCGTGTCCTGAAAAAAAGGTTGTGAAAATATTTTTCCATAGGGCCCAATGTTAATCTATTTTTGGAAGCAGCGGCCATGTTGTTTTTTTTATCACGACCAAAATTATATGGAAGCTATACAACAATTGGTAGAATAAAAAAAAGATAACAGGAAACACCTACAATGGCCAAAAAACATAGCCACATGCCACAAAGTATATAGGAACTGCACAAGAAAAAAAAAACAATAAAAATACAAAAGACAAACGTAAACAACGATAGGAACTCGGGACAGCCGGACTTGGTACCGGCACTAGCAAAAGCCAGCGGTAGGCTTAAACCGGTTTATGGGTACCCGGTTTATGGTACATGCTTTCCACAAACTTTCATTCATTGGTGGACTTTAATTTTTGAGAAAGAACACATAATGAGCAAAATCAGCCAATCGTAACTTTGCGGCCATCTTGGAAATGGCAGCCTTTTTGAAAATTTTGGTCGGTGCATGCACTTTTCCTACTGGTGGTCCAACTTTGTACCAAATATGAATGAGTTCTGTCAAAGCACTTCCCAAAAATAGCCGGACAAAAATAAGTGGAAGAAAGAAACAATAATGAATAATAATAAAGAAACGGACAAAGAACAATATGTCGTCCCAACTACGTCTGGGGCGACATAAATAACGATAGGAACTCGGGATAGCCGGACTTGGTACCAGTACTAGCAAAAACTATTGGTAGGATTAAACCGGTTTATGTGTACCCAAACCTTTCCTTTCTCTATCCCGTTTCCCTATAATATAATAAACATACGAATAAAACCCAATGGTAACTCTATGACCAAATCTTGAAAAACTAAAGAATGTTATTTAGAAAGATGGGTCAGAGAGTACTCGCTGCTAAACTGTCTGCTAGCTCAAGGAACAAAGTCTGCTGGTGTGCAATCCTTGAACCATCTTTCTAAACTACGTTATGTCTTATCCTTTTATCCTATCAAATTTTACAAATATTTCAGTTCATGGATTTGCAAATGTTTTGATTTAATCTGCACTGAAAGACAAAAGTTGTAGATATGTGGATATTCAGAATCTTAATTCACAGTAACTTCGGTATTGTGTTATTCATTTTCAAGATTGTGGTATGGGAGCTAGTAGTCTACCTGTATTTGGTTTAATTTGTATGTTTATCAGAAAACTGCATAGAGAAAGGAAAGGTTCGGTTACCCATAAACCGTTTTAACCCAAACTCTAGCTTTGCTAGTGCTGGTACCAAGTCCGGCTGTCTTGAGTTTCTATCGTCGTATATGTTTGTCTGTTGTCTTTTTATTGTTTTCTCTTGTGCAATTTCATGGTGGATTGTGGCATGTGATTGTAGCTTTCGGCTATTTTAAGTGTTTTCTGTTATCTTCTCTATATAAATAAGCTGTACATACCAAATATAGATATAACTCCACAAAGACACCATATCAACAAGCTCAGTCAAAAATACTTAGTCCAACTGACCCTGTGTTCTGTAGAACTCCTTTAGGTTGTACTTACCGAATATAGATATAACTCCACAAAGACACCATGTCAAAATACTAAGCCCAACAGACCCTGTGTTCTGTAGAACTCCTTTAGGTTGTACTTACCGTATATAGATATAACTCCACAAAGACACCATATCAAAATACTAAGTCCTACTACCCCTGTGTTCTGCAGAACTCCTTTAGGTTGTACTAACCAAATATAGATATAACTCCACAAAGACACCATATCAATATACTTAGTCCAACAGACCCAGTGTTCTGTAAAACTCCTTTAGGCTGTACTTACCGAATATGGATATAACTCCACAAAGACACCATATCAAAATACTAAGTCCAACAGACCCTGTGTTCTGTAGAACTCCTTTAGGTTGTACTAACCGAATATAGATATAACTCCACAAAGACACCATATCAATATACTTAGTCCAACAGACCCAGTGTTCTGCAGAACTCCTTTAGGTTATACTAACCGACTTTAGATATAACACCACAAAGACAACATATCAATATACTTAGTCCAACAGACCCTGTGTTCTGTAGAGCTCCTTTAGGCTGTACTTACCGAATATAGATATAACTCCACAAAGACACCATATCAAAATACTAAGTCCTACTAACCCTGTGTTCTGTAGAACTCCTTTAGGTTGTACTAACCGAATATAGATATAACTACACAAAGACACCATATCAATATACTTAGTCCAACAGATCCTGTGTTCTGTAGAACTCCTGTAGGTTGTACTTACTGAATATAGATATAACACCACAAAGACACCATATCAACAAGCTCAGTCCAACAGACCCTGTGTTCTGTAGAACTCCTATAGGTTGTACTTACCGAATATAGATATTACACCACAAAGACACCATATCAAAATACTAAGTCCTACTTACCCTGTGGTCTGTAGAACTCCTTTATGTTCTACTTACCGAATATGGATATAACTCCACAAAGACACCACATCAATATATTAGGTCCAACAGACCCTGTGTTCTGTAAACTCCTCTAGATTGTACTTACCGAATATAAATATAACTCCACAAAGACACCATATCAATATACTAAGTCCAACTGACCCTGTGTTCTGTAGAACTCCTTTAAGTTGTATTTACCGAATATAGATATAACTCCACAAAGACATCACATCAATATACTTAGTCCAACGGACACAGTGTTCTGTAAAACTCCTTTAGGTTGTACTTACCGAATATTGATACAACACCACAAAGACACCATATCAACAAGCTCAGTCCAACAGATCCTGTGTTTTCGAGAATTCCTTTTGGTGACACGAAAATGCCAGAACCTAAACAGAAGTCATTACAAATGTAATGAATAAAAAATCAACGTTGTACAAAATGTATTAGAAGAAAATTTGCCTACTTCAATTTTTTTCTCTATATAAACATAAAACATGTAGAATAATTACACTGACTCAAAAATTTAATGTTTAATCCATGTGAACTCTTTAATTTTGTAGTGTCTAAACTGAAGACACTAAAATGATACATCAACAAAATACCCATGCGATTTGTATTCTCTTTGTTTTTAATAAGTTTTTCAACTCAAATTCATTGAAACTGTGTGAGGTACAATTTGTACCAGTTGGAATGTTGCTCAGTTGTAAAAAAATCTCACATTTAAGAGGTGATGATGAAAATTCAAACAATAATGTTTTTACTTGGAGGACAACCAATATGCAATCTAAAATATTGGATATTGGTTTAAAAGAAGGAGAACAACAAAATTGTAACCTAAAAGGATATTGTTGGCCTCATGTTTTTATTTCATCTCAATACAACTCAATTGTTTGACACATCGTAGGTTTATCAAAATAATCTACTGAATTATTTTACTAGTGACTACATCACTAGCGATTCAGTATTTATGATGTTAAAAAAGCCATTCAATACTCTTTTGGTATCCTTATGGGTACAAATTGCGGCCTTCTACTTGCCGATTTACTATCATATACAGCAAACATCTCAAAGGCTTTATAAGAGTATACTATGTTCTGGGAATATCAGTAGCAGTAAATAATAACAAAGTAGCTGTAAATAACAAACTACCCAAGTTACTGTTAATTTAAATTCTGCATATGGTGATTTCGACAACTTATGTCTCTTCAGTGCAGATTAAATCAAAACTACTCAAGAGATGTTTAAAAACTCAGAGTGAACATACAACCAATATGATCTAAATCGGAAAGCTAAAATCAGCTAAAAGCACAGCTTTGCAAGAGGAGGATACTCCTTAGTTTTCAACAATTTGCAAAAATTTAGATATTAAAGTCGGCTTTCGGGGCAACACCGAAGAACAGATTACTGGGTGTGATGATAAATTTAGTTTATGTACATTACCAACTAATGTCTCCTATTCAGTGAATTTCAAATCAATGAAAGATCATGTAGAGAATGATGTAGAAAAGCTGATAGGGAACAAATGAGCAATGGTGTCAACATGAAAAGCCAAAATCAGTTAAGGACAAAACTATGAATGAAAAAGATGTCCCTTACTTTTAAACAAATTTCAAAATTAAGACGTTAAATGTTTCAAAATATAATCAGTTTTAAGGAAAATGCCGAAGCCTTTTTTTCGAGATTCACAATCCATACGTTTAAATTTACAGGGCAGACCGCTCTAGATAGAAGCATTTTACCACTTTCTCATTAAAAACCCAACACTTACCCACAATTCCTCCCATAATAAGGGCTGTTCCACTGAAGAATCCAAGTCTTCTCTTCAATGGAACTGTATCCTCTCTCTCAATATAAACCGTTGGCGGACTATCCATTATTTGTCGGTTTTTGATTTAAGAGAAAAATGCTATCATTCAATTAATTTATGTAATTCGAAGTCATCCCTAGAAAAACAATACAAAAATTAAATTTCCAGATTCAATATCTTAAATGAAAGTTATTTTTCAGTAATGTATATTTGGTTCACTGTAAAAATATGAACCTTACATACATATTAATGAACATACTATGACCGACTGATAGTGTAAATAATATTCTGGAAGTAATATATAAAAGGTAGCTCAGATAATGTATGTAGTTTTTTTATTACTAAAGCACAATTTTTGTCAGCGTGACAAACTTGCCTCTTGCCATTAAGATTAATTATGGAGGTTAAATATAAATTAATATAATCTTGAGTTATTTTCAAAACTTAAAAAATCCTTAACGATCTCCCTAATGAAATTCATTTTGTATTACATTCGCGTGTTAATGAATATGCTTTCATATCCTTCTAATATATTGGTTGATTAATGTTGAACAGAAACAATAAGTGTAAAAAACAGTAATTGTTGTTATTTTTGTAAAATGCTCTTCTGAAAATATTGAACATTTTATGTAAGGACAAATCAAGATTATCACCTTATTCAAGTAATGCACTTTTGTGCCAGCAGACACAGCAATCACTTGGATAATGTAATTAAAACAAAAACAAAAAACAAAAAAAAACAAAAACAAAAACAAAAAAAAAACAAATATCACTCCAATAAATATAAAACTCAAATATCTACCACTTCAACCCCTCAAAATCAAAGTGCAAGTACATTACCCTGACACATCAAAATTAGAAAACATTTTGCGTTCTGTAAAAAATCTGATATTTTGATGAAACTATATGAAGTAAATACACATAAGACGCCGTCTCAACAGTCTCTCCAAAAGTACAAATCTAAAATTATGATATATGACTACAAACAGCACGCCGAAGAAGTATGCAGGCCTTGAAAATAAAAAAAAAACTTTCTTATTTTTGCCGTCAAGGGAACGAGTCTTTCAATGTCTTTTTAAAAATTAGTTTTTTTCTTGTCAGTTTAAATTTTGAAATATTATTTAATAAGGTCTACCCAACACAAAATGGAAGAAAATGAAAAGAGTTATTTTACAATGTTATTACCACTTCATTTTGTAATCAGAATGGTTCACATACTTCACAAAAATGAATTTGATTTCATTTTATTACCTCAAACCAGCGAACTCTCATATTATACGCTGCTGCATCACCCACAATGTAGAATGATTTCAGTGTGATTACATGCACAATACCAAAATATTGCAAAAACATACATGACTTAACATAATTTATCTACATTCAGTTTTAATGACATGATCTGAATGTAAGTGCATTTTAATAACTGTTCTGTGCAATGGTACAACTCGTACTTCAGTGACGATGTCAAGCGTTTTAAATCATAATTAAGGTTTCATAATTTATCGACAAGATACTCTGCTTGTATCCGTTAAATAAACGTTGAGATCTAGTGATAGATCCCAATTCTTTTTTTTTTTGAGTTTGTTAAAAGCATTTTAAAAAGCACAGTTTTATTATATTTTTTTTAAATAAACAAACTCTGTTTTTTAATTTTTGGGTCTCAAATTACTTTAATTAAGTTATATTTCCTTTCTTGGAAAAATAACAAGTTTCATGAAATAACTTTTTCAAAAGGTCCGTGACATATTTTTGTATGTTTTTGAATTGAAGTTCTATATCGTATCAATAAATATACAAAGCTTGGTAAAATTGTATGTCTAATTATGGAAGAAACATGCCCTTTAGTTGCCGCAAAGGGCTATTCCCATATAATTCTATCGTACATAAAGGGCAAAAAAGGCCAATATTTACAAATATGTATCTTTTTTTATATATCCGTGACCCCCATTTTTGCATATTGTGCAAATTTTAGAAAACTAAGAAACAAAGTCACTGCAACTACCTTAAACTAGTTCAAATAAACATGGCATACGTTTTGAGTGCTTATTGACAGGAAAGCTTAAGGTCTCATTAACCAGTTCCGGGTCAACTGGTCCCTCAGTCATAAAGTTCCTAAAAATCTAAAATTTGAAAAGAGGATGTTTGAAGTGCTAAAATGTTTATCCTTTCAGTTAGAATATCATGAGAATACTTTTTTGAAAGCTGATAATGTATATCTATTGAGACAACTGTCATATTTGAAGCTGATGTATGAATATTGTTTTACTGGGTGCATAATAAGGCCCTGACAAGGACTGGGAAGCACATGTTTTTTCAAATGTAAATATTATTGTTTATTTCATATTTTTATTCGGTGCCATTTTGCGAAAAATCTAAACGGTTCACCCCATATTTTTATGGCAGATTTGGATTCCTTAATTAAAATGCTTCGAAATAATATACAACTGAAAGGTCAAGCTAAACCTATATGTTGAGGGCAAACAGTGGAAAATGGCTGATTTAGCCTTGAAGTAAATGACAACGTCGTAACTGGTATATGAGACATAAGAATCGACAAACCTGATCAAAAGCTTGTCCCCGTATATTTTGACAACCAAGACATGCCTGTCTTTTCCTATTCTTCGGTAACTTCGGTATTATGTTACTTATAAAAGTAACTTCGGTATTGTGTTACTTATAAAAAAACAAACTAGAAACATTATTTTCAATTACTCTTCTATTACATGTGATGCTGATTTCGAGAAAAACTACCCTAGCAGCTGATACTGTTCCACGTCGCCATATGGATATGACTCTTGCTGACATATATTAACGGGAATCTTAACATCATTGAAGATAAATAAGTTCGACGATTCTTTAGAAAAGGGACTAAATATCGCCCACCTTCTAAAATAAATTGGCAAGCAGGTTTTGATATAATTTTAGACGCAGCACCCAATTATTGTAAAAAAAAAAATGGTGCAAAAGAAAAAGTGCAGACAAGCATGCTCTAAATTTTTTAAAGATAAAATTATTACCAAGGTCACCAACAGAATTAATTTTTATAGAGATAATTATATTGAGTCACATCCTAAACTGTCTGTTAAAAGCAGCAAGTCAAAATTGAAGGATATATGTAACAAATATGTCTTGCTTGTCAAAATATACGGGGACAAGGCTTCCAACAACATTGCTATCGTGTGAAAGAAATACTATATCGACGTCCAACAAAGCGAACTTGACAAGTCAAACACTTTCAGGCGTACCAATTGGTACGAAAAAGCGTTAACCAAACATTATAAGGATGCAGGAATGTTTAAAGGTCCACCTAAAGATAGCACCTTGCCTACTATGTATTGGGTTCCTAAGCTTCACAAAAATCCTTTCAAACATCGTTTTACTTCGGCCTCTAATAAGTGTTCTACCTCTAATTTATCGACCCATTTAACTAGTTCACTTACTTGTATAAAGGAGTTGGTAATTAAATACTGTGATAAAAATTATCAAAACTATGGTGTAAATTACTTTTGGAGTGTAAAAAATTCTATTGAAGTTTTAGATAAACTACAATCTATTAAAAGACCAGTCTCCTTTATTGACAGTCATGATTTTTCTAAACTCTATACAACCCGTATACATAATTTGATTAAATCCAAATTGGGACAACTCATTAATAGTCTTCAATTTTCTGGTCTGCAGTTCATTTGTTCTAACAACAAAAAAAAAACAAAAAAAATAAAAAAAAAGCAGTTGACAGTCATGATTTTTCTAAACTCTATACAACCCGTATACATAATTTGATTAAATCCAAATTGGGACAACTCATTA
>MJUU01005895.1:85517-110959 GCA_002080025.1 Modiolus philippinarum | reverse complement strand
AAAAAAACCTCCAAAAAACGGATCCGTACCAAACAGTGAACGGTATCCTTACTATTGACAATCCCCAGTTTTTTAGATTGTGTATACATCATTTACCTAGAAGATATGAAATTAATTGAAGCTAACAATGACTCAAAATACTGGCCTTTTCTGAAGCTAACTATCATTAAAATAAAAACAAAAATATATGATAAAAGAGATGATTTTGATTTCACTATTACCAATTTCTCTTTCCTTGACGGCGACATTCCTCTAGCTCCATCCTACGTGGTGTACATTTCTCAACTAGTACGATTCGCACGCGTTTGTACTACTCTTGACGCTTTTAATGAACGTAAGCTAATATCACAGCAGGGTTACAGATAAGTTATTGAATTCTTTAAAGAGGTTTTATTATAGATATGAATATTTAGTATCTAAATATGGCGTTACTCGCAAACAGCTTATTACTATGAGTATTTCTAATCCTCGTTTTTACGGAAATGTTAAAAAAAGCCAAAAACTGATTAAAGATCCAGAAAAGCTGGGACGTAACCTACATTCTTTACGTAATAGGGGATTTCGACAAGATACTCTGCTTGCATCCGTAAAATTAGCATTGAGATCTAGAGACCTGAAAATTTTACAACCATACTGGCCTCTCATTGATACTGCTGATGTCTACTGAAATATATGATGATTCTTGACCAATCCCTTCGAGAAGTTTTGTGTTTGATTTATCTCCCGTAGTTCGACTGTGTTTACCAGCAGACTAGGCTCCTTGAGCTAGCTGGCAGTTAAGCGGCGAGTACCCCTTGAATCAACTTTCAAAATTACGTATTGTCATTTTCTCTCCTTTCAAGATTGTGGTCATGGAGTTAGTAGTCTACGTGTATTGGGTTTTATTCATATGCTTATTATACTATAGGGAAGTGCGACGGATAGAGGGGAGGTTTTGCAACCCATTTATCGGTTTAACCCTACCGTTGGCTTTTGCTAGTGCCGGTGCCTAGCATGACTGTCCCGAGTTCTTATCGTTGTTAACGTTTGTCCTTTGTCTTGTTTCTGTTTTTGTTTCTGTGTAGTTCCCTGGCAGATTGTGGCATGTGTAATTTTCAGCCATTGTAGTTGTTTCCTGTTATCCCCTTTGTTACATTTATTATTGTACAGATGAAGAGGTATAAGAATTAAAATATTTTGTATACGAATCAGAAATGCAGAACATTGAAGCATAGTGTCAAAACAACGTACGGCACAGAAAGGAAAAATGAGACACTAATACAGACGAGCAATATAGACCAAATTTAAAGCCATTAGTAAGATCAAGTGCAACGGTACAGTTAGCATGTCTTACTTCTTATAAGACACCAGTTGTTTAAACATGTCAACCGAAGTAGAGGAAAATAAAACAAAATTAAGCTGTTGAAGGGAAAGATCTATTGTCATCTGAGAAACATATATCCCATAGCGGCCTAAAAGATCAAAATGTCGGCCGTTTAACTTATTCAGTGATGACTTCAAGTTATGTACAAGATTCCTTTGAGTAAGTATCTTATCTGTGAGCAACCTACCCAAGCTCTACTATGGGTAATAACACAATTACCAGTTTTGCCAAGAGCCATAGTCCAAGAGAAAGCAGATGGAAATGTACCGGAAAATTGCAGACAGCATTGGTCCCGACTTGGTATAAACATTTAAAAAATATCTATGAAAGAACGTTTAAATGAAAGTATGAGACGGAATTGTTGAGGCCTTGATAACTATGTCTAATGAGAAAGATGCATATTTAAACACATTTATAACTGCTTAAGTGAAAATAGAATTCTGTCACCAATCTGGATTCACTCCCGGGGACTCATCTGTCAAACAACTGTTACTTATGACAAACGAATTCGGGAGGGTTTTGGATGAGGGTAAAGAGGTTAAGGTTGTATTTTGTGATATAAGCAAGGCATTATAATGAAACAGGTTGGCAAAAATTAATAGAAAGAAGAGAAATACATCGTATAACCTACTTTTACAAAATCGTTAATAATTTGACACCTCCATATCTTTAAAATTTAATACTGACTCGCTGTCAGGATATACATACTTATACCACAAGAAACTATAAAGCTATTCATCCCATTATCACCAAAAGCGCTTTATATTCAAATTATTTTCTCCCCTCAGCAGTTAAGCTTTGGATTCAACAGCCAACTGAAATAAAATCTTGTCCTTCACTTAATAGTTTAAAGTTTTATTTCAAAAATCAGCTGATTAAGAAACCCCCCTTCTATTATACGGGTACACGTACATGTCAAATTCTTCACGCTAGACTGCGAATGAATTCTTCCAGTCTAAATAATCATTTATATAAAAAAACAACTGATTAAAAGTCCTAACTGTGCTTGTGGAGAACCAGAAACAATGGATCATTACTTATCACGATCGATGTACCATTTATCACAGGCAGCGCAGTCAATATATATATTAAGCATGCAGATTCTCTTTTGATTAACGACTAACTTGCTCCTTTATGGATCCGATTTACTCTCACAGGAACAAAATGAATACGTATTTAAATAAGTACAAAAAATTATTATCAGTAGTAATCGCTTTTCACCTGCCCCCACTCGCACTACTTCTTGACACACTTTACAATCTTTTCTAGTATCCTATCTTCGTTTATGATGAAATAATATTTCAACTTTCTTTGCGTACTTTGTACCTCCTATAATAACTTGTATTGTCATATACTCTAACTCTTAAACTTGATTTTTGAGCATGCTGTATTGAATCGTTTTGAAGTGTATCTTATACCCTTAGGATATGAATATAAGGACTAGGCTCTTGTTTTTTTAAATGCTAATTAGTCATTTGTGTAATAGTTTGATTTGATAATTGTTTCTATGTACATCTATATATATTACAAGCTATTAATAAAAATATGTTTACACTAATGAGAAAGTCTGAATAATTTGTGCTAGCTTTCGCACAACGAATCAGCTGTGAAACATACACTTCGTACAGCTGACAAATTTGGAATTTTACTGTCCATGTCAGGGAAAATCGATAATTGTGAAAGTAAAATCGTCCCTTTTATCGTAAATTTTAGTAGCGGTATAGAGCATGAGAAAATCGAGAGAATCTATTTGAGAAATGAACGGGATATCAGATTGTTACATAAATCCTTCGAATTTTGAAAAATCAACATGTGATTTATGTCACTTCGGGCATGAATAAAAGGACATGCATGACCTGTGATTGGAAAGGATTTTATCGTTGTCAAATAAAACTATATGTATGCAGAAAAACCTGGTGTATTGTGATCAATGCCTAAGTCCTCAATGAGTCAGTTGTATTGTGCTTTACATACAAAAACGATGTTCGACTATCCCGAAAATGAAGAAAGCATGTAGAGACTTTTATTTAATAGAAATAAAACATAGGATTCTATTGCTTTTCAAGGTTTTATTGGGGTATGGGGGGCTCAAAAGAGGTTATATTTAAAAAAAATATTTTCAAACCCCCATCTTTAGCATTAAAATGCCACGAAACGATAATATCTCAACTTACTATACATCATGTAGTTTTTCAATATCAAACAATCATTGACGATCCGTTGATTTATTCTGAATGCAATGTTGTGCTTATAACCTATATACGTTGCGAATGCAATTATATAGTTTGATATTTAAATGATCATAAAAAACTTTGTAATTTTAGCAAGCTTTACACTTATTCCCCTAACAATAGATAGTCCTGAGTTCGTCATCAGAAGAAAGATGGTGTAGAGAGTTTTAGCCCAACGTGTCAATAAAACATAACAGAGGTGTTGTTTTAAAGCGATATCTTGGTGTTTTTGGTAAAAGTGGAGAATAAAAAAATGTATTTTGTTAAGAAATGAAAATGTGTTAGGATAGAGGATTGCTTGGGATGAAGTGTGTAACAAAATTTACCATCTGCAATTATTAGGCTCCTGTATCTCTCAGCAATTATAGCATACTTGTTTTTATGAGAAACAAGTATTTGCTAGAACACTTTTTACAGAATCTGATAGAATATGTTTCATACCATATACTTTGTAATATTATTTCCATTTTGGGTTCCCCTTTTCAGCAAAATTCTAAAAAAAATGCTGATTCATTTTCTGATCGACTTTCAGAAAACTAAATATATAGACTTTGATTAAACTGAAACACAAAAGAGGGGATCTCAGTTCAGGGTTTAATTTTTGGCTCAAAAGAGGTTACATTTAAAAATGTATTTTTCTAACAATCACCTTAATGTTTATGAGATCCGATCCGACAGTCTAAAACGATTAATCCAATGGCAATAGAAACATCGGAAAAAAACAAAGCATGAGTACGTTACAGAAAGGAAAACTGCAGACACACAATTATACAAAGATGAACAAGGACCAAAATTAAAACGATGGGTGATATGATTTAATTCAAGACGAAGAGCAACAATAAAAGGGTTCTTCCATTGCTTGGCTCTATCGTATATTTGAAGAGACATTTTTCTCATTTGTATTTTCTCCAATCCTTTATTTCTTAGTTATGACCGGATGACATTTTCCATCAAACTGCATGCCAGAAGTTTTCCAGTTGTGTATAGTTATGATATTTAGACAAGGTATTTGAAAAACACAAGAAGAAAAGTATACGGAAACAAGACACATCTAGAAATAACATTACTTTGGTACTGTCCGAGAAAACATTATTCATAAAGTTCATATAGTTAGTATTTGCCTGTAACATTTAGATTCTTTAGACTATGTGTCCTGGCTATTAGTTTTTTTATTTCTGATTATTGATCCAAAATCTGATGCAGTTTTTTTTATCAATTTAAAGGGACATATACGTCGAACAAGTAGTCTTTTATTTGTTCTTTTTTGTTGTTATTTCTGTTGTGTAGGTCTGTGATGGAGAAGTGTCAGTGATTTTCAGACATTGTAATTGTTTCCTGTTGTGTTCTTTGTTGTTGTTATTGTTGTAGTGTAGTTGTCCGTTGGGTAGGTGTCAGTTATTTTCAGCCATTGTAATTGTTTCCTTTCGTGTTCTTTTTTAATTCGTATAATAGAAATTACAAATACAGGATAAATAAAGGCTCTTAGCAATTAATAGCAAAATACCGAATTGCTGCCAAGTTTAGTTTCTGCATATGGCCATAAATGATGAAGAATAGAATTGATTTATTTATGGATTGCTTGTATGAAATACTGCTCAACACAGGAAGAGACACAACATCTTTATCAAATATTTAGATTGACAAGAAAACAGGATACCGGGATGACAGTGCATTTTATGATGACCGGTTCAACATCATGTTACGTCACTGCAGCCCTGTTAAACATTTGAAGACCAAAAATATCGAAATATATTACATGTTAATATAGCCTCTGCAAAAACAAATTCCGTACAATTATACATGTACTTGTCGTACAAAATTAAGTCAGACAGTTCGTTATGGGGTTTAAGTTGAAAAAATAGCCCATCTTTGATATTTCTCATAAAGGATAATCTTATACACATATCCATCGGACCTTTACTGTCACTATCCAACCATACAATCTTGAAACATTTATTTAAATAAACTTCTAGCAGTGTATTCCTACTCAGGCCTGTATTCTCTTGGTGGAGCGACATTCATCAAAATCTGAACATATTTTGTGAATATTCCTGAAACAGAGAAAGACAATAATTTATTCATAGCCCATCAGATCAGACGCTCAAATAACGTATTTATATTGTTATATTTTAACGTATTTATATTATTATTATATTTATATTTATATACTCCTTGAAACACGTGTACAGCATAACTAAATTTACTGTTCATTTTTGCAACTTTGGTATATTTGTATTTATATACTAATCAACAATTGAAAGGATACACGGATTTATCAAAAATGATGTTTTACTTTCTGGCAGAAAAAATATCTCCATTTTTACGCCAGAAATATTATTCTCGGCCAAAAATGTCTCTAACAATGACATTGTATGACATTGGAAGGAGATGTATTTTGCTATTAGTAAGCCGGTAAATTGTTTGCCTGGTGTAGTGTCCTAATTATTGACAATTATCCAACAATTTAAATAATCCATTAATTGACCATGTGCTCGACTTTTTGGCAAAAAATAACATGTTGTGGGAACGAGTAAGTATCTCGGGCTACGAGTTATATGATGTAGAAAATATCAATGAAGTCATCAATATATTATATTGTTCTTGTTTTAGTGAAACAATTATTGAACGCTTACCTATTCCAGGACACTGTAATTTTAGAACAACAAAAGGGATATACAACACAGTTCCTGCCATTAGGAATGTAACAGCATACCAGAATTCAATTTTAACTTGCTCTAAAAATGGAGACACCAACATGTACAAGACAAACACTATTACTATCAAGGGACAGATGATTGGTACCTGAAAAGATACATTAAAGTGCTAAAAGTTTTGAATTTATGTAAATGATGGTCTCATTGAAGAGAAATAAGTTGCCGAAATGGCAAATGTGTAGTACCCTTGCAAATTGTTGCATGTAATTATAATTTTCAGCCATTGTAGGTGTTTCCTGTTATCAATTTTTTATCAGTTATTTTTATACTTTGTTATTCCCTATGTTCCCTTTATTCAAGTCATGACGTTATCATGGATGTTATTCAAGTCATGACGTTATTATGGATGTTATTCAAGTCATGACGTTATCATGGATGTTATTGAAGTCATGACGTTATCATGGATATTATTCAAGTCATGAGGTTATCATGGATGTTATTCAAGTCATGACGTTATCATGGATGTTATTCAGGTCATGACGTTATCATGGATGTTATTCAAGTCATGGCGTTATCATGGATGTTGTTCAAGTCATGACGTTATCATGGATGTTATTCAAGTCATGACGTTATCATGGATGTTATTCAAGTCATGACGTTATCATGGATGTTTTTCAAGTCATGACGTTATCATGGATGTTATTCAAGTCATGACGTTATCATGGATGTTATTCAAGTCATGACGTTATCATGGATGTTATTCAAGTCATGACATTATCATGGATGCATCTTATGCTTTGACTATCATATAATCAACCTCAAATCTGGTTTATATTTCTTTACTACCGATGAAACAGAGACTGCCAATTTACTGTCATACGTTATATTCGAGGAGTTCGCTCTAAATTAGGTGTAGGTATGTCTCAGCTTCGACGAACCTTATTCTGCTTCTTCTCACACGGTCGGTTTCCAGTTTTTTTGGTAATTTGTTTATTTTTCAAGTAAACATGTTAAATTACAAAACGGTCGGTTTCCAGTTAGTTTTTTTTTAATCTTTTGACTTAGACATGAAGTGTACCACCTGGAAAAGACGTGTCGATGCCATAATGACTTTCCTGTGACTTTGACCTTTGAGTTTGAATTCAAATAATTAATCCTTTGTAATTTAAACATCTTTGAGTTTATGGTCTTCCAAACGTTTAGATTTCATCTGCACTGAAGAGACATAAGTTGTCGAAATGCGCATATGCAGAATTTTAATTATCAGTAACTTCGGTATTTAGTCATTTGTAATGTTCAGCTACCCAGATCAGAACTTTTTATCTTTTTACCTATATTTAAGGTATTTTGCATGATGTGTATCATCATCACGCATTGCGTCACATATCATAATGACCTTCCTTGGACCTTGACCTTTGACCTTTATGCCAGATAATTTATTTTTGTAAGAAAAAAACTTTAAAAAAAATTTTGATCTAGGTTGAGGATACTAGGAAAATAGGTCCATCATCATAAAATATGTCTTGTACCACAGTGACCTTCAAATGACCTTTGAACTTTAGGTCAACTACATGCACTGTTAAATGTTGGTTAAAACTTATTTGTTTCTTTTGACAGTGACTTAAAAATATTACTTCGACATCAGTAGACTTTCATGTGACTTTACTTTTGGCCAGGAGGTGAATTAACTGATTTTTTTAATGTTGAACTTTTGAAGTAGACTTTATGCATTTTAAACTTTTTTCGAAATTATGGATTTCCTTTGTTTGGGTTATAATGCTGCTGATGAGGAATTAATTTCCGAAATGGCCACACAGCTCATTTAAATTATTGCAGTTGGAGTTAACATATGTGTTATGGTTTCATGTTCATTTACTGCGTATCCTTTCGTAAAATATTTAGCTATTTGGCGATTTGGTCAATCATGAAAAAGATCAGTTATAAACCATTATGCCCTTCGTAAACTTTAAGGTCGAATAAGTACTTTTTTTCAAAAAGTGTAGCCATTTCTACTTTATACTTTATTGATTTCAAATATTTGGCATGTTGGTCTTTCATGACTAAATGCGTTGTATATACATTGTAACACAGTGACATTAACCTGTAACTGAAGGCAAATAATCTTTTTTTTTATCTGGACTGCAGACAGGAAGTTTGTTTTTTGTGTTGTGTGTCTTTTACCTGGACTAAAGATTTTTGGCTTGTGGGTTTATCATGAGATTTGTTGCTTATCTTAGTGACCTTAATGCTTTATTGGCCTCTTATTTAAATGAGGTCAAATACCTGCATTTTGTCCTGGCCAGAACTTATTACATAGCATTGTATGTGTAGTGAACAGTTACTTTTTCTTCTTCTCATTCTTCGGGCTTTATAGATTTCGAATATTACTTAATTATTTTTGTCAAAATATAATATTAAGCAACAAAATGCACTAATTTCATTGTATTGTATATAAAATTTTAGCTTTGTCTTCTTATGTGATGTAAGTGTTACATATTTGTCCTTGTTAATGTTAAAAAACTATAAAGATTTATATAAGCTTTCAAAGTTTTAAATTGGTACTGTTTGAGGGTTAGAGAAGTTACACGTTACATGGATGTTTAATTGGTTTTGTTTAGGGATTAGAAATGATATTAAAAAATCAGCCATCAAAAAGATCTTCAAAAAATAATAAATGCCTCACTGATTGTGTGACGGGTGTCGCAAGTGGAGCAGTACATGCTTACCCTTCCGGAGCACCTGATGTCACTCCCGGTTTTCATGGTAGTTCACCCTATGAGTTCTTTAGTTCTGAATGTCGTCTTTTTAGTTCCGTGCCTTGTGGCTGTCTCACGTTTTTATATTGTTTCTGTATTCCCGTTTTATCCTTATCTATTGTTCCTTTAGTATTCTCCTGTCTATTGACTTTGATTTCTGTTATCATCACTTCCCTTGTTCCTTTGGTATTCTCCTGTCGTTGTTACAAAAACAAAGTCCAGAGACATAGCAAGAACGAAAACACAGAACAACACAATGACAATAGACAGTCACAAAAACTGGAAATAAAAACACAACGATCAAAACTAAGGCACTTAAAGTGTGCACTACTGTAAGGACCTAGAGTGTCAGGAAGGGTACTACATGCTATTATTTATAAAACAATTACCCCTAGATTTTAATGATCTTAGTATTACTGTTTCAGAAGTTTAATTAGCTGATACAATATTTCCGAGTATTTTATTTAGCATTTGCTAAAGTAAGTGAGAACCGAACCGTCAATCAAATGAACGAACAATCCATGGACAATGGCAAAATCAGACACACTAAGAAACAAGGACACCACTTGAGTACGGGACAAAAAAGAAAAATGAAGAAACACATACAGATGAACAACACGACCCCATTAAAAACCATGGGTGAGATCAGGTGTACCGGTAGAGTAAGCATCTCCTGCTTCTTATAAGACACCCGCCGTGTTGAACATGTCAACTCAGGTAGTAAAGTCGAATCCGATAGAGGAAAAACTAACTTTACAAACTTTAATAGTAGAGGGAAAGATATGTTGTAATCTGGGAAACATATATCCCATAGCGATCCAGCTAAATTTGGACTCAAATGCGGCTGATGAGGCATACAGTTGCCAAACAGTCTCATTTCAGTCTCTTAATTAAGTCACAATTGTATTTACACCAAAATATAGGATAAAAATTAACAATTGATATTCTTTGTGCATATTTTCAGTCACCTTAAATGGTCTCTCGGCATTTTTCATTCTGTAATGTAGAATTATATGAACTACCATTATTAACCCGTCAAATATCCAGTTTACAAAACCAATCAAATTAAACATTTTACTGAGATCAGCTGGTATCATCATGACAAAAGTTAGAGACACCTGAAATAAATTATAAAATAAATGCTTTTTGCTTAATTTATGTTTTACAGTAAATGTGTGGAATTAGAAATTACGTGTAATTACTACATTTTTAGGAATTTCATGTAATTACTAGGTGATTTAGGAATCACATGAATTTCTTAAATGGTCTAGTAATTTCATGAAATTACTGAAAAAAATCTTGAATTTTACACAAATTTATTGAATTTTACTTTTGAAGAAAAAACTGTCATAGATCATGAACATAATTTATGTATTCAGCAAACCAAACATATTTTAGTAGTGTAACAAGACTTTGAGGCTTAATGGTAATATAATATTATGTTCTTTATGACGATTACTTATTTTTACTTGTGGTACTGTTATGACACACAATAGACCAGTCTTTAGTTTTCTAGCTTTGTGCATTCATATGTAAAACAACATTTCAAAATACTTGTCAATCTCCAAAATTGATTTTTCTGTTGCCGCCTGACGAACAGTTCAAATTACCATTGAAGAATCCGAAATGTCGACGGTTTCGAAAAGCAGCACTAGCGTTTTTTTTTTTCAAGAACACTGCAGAAATTGGTTATTGAGTTGTGAGCTATAAAATACGCCACATCATATGGCAAGTTTGTCATGTCAAGTTTGACATAGGATGAGTATTTATTGTTTTTTTAATTCCTAATTTTTCAGTAATTTCATGAAATTACTAATTACACACATTTACTGTAACATATGCACTACTTCATACAAGTGAGACACAAGATTAACTGTTTGGTTTGCATTCTAATGTCCATCGGTATGCAACGGATACATTTAAACGGGCTATGATATTAAGAACATATCCATGGGATTATTATTTGCACTTGATTGGATAAAGATAATAAAAAAAAAGACATCACTCGTATTTTATTGGCAAACATATATTATTGTGTTTTGGATCTTAATTAGCAAAGAATCGTCTCATTTTTATGAAATCACTTACTATGTAATACAAAAAAGAGTTCACCATATCCCTTGCTGGTGCTTTTACTGAAGGAACAATTGACAAAAAAAAAAGCAAAAAAAAAAGCTATACCGTAGGGTTCTTAAAGATTACAAATTCTGCAATTGGAATTAATTTTTCTCTATTTTGTGTAAACTCACGAAAGTTACTGTTGCAGGCAAAGGTACATTATTGTATATGTTGAGGTAGGATAGACATTCTGGTAGTAACCCTTCTCTTGCCGCTGCAAAACATACCCTGTAAATAAAAAACAGTATTGTATATGTTGAGGTGGGATAGACATTCTGGTAGTAACCCTTCCCCTTGCAGCTGCAATACATACCCTGAAAATAAAAAATAGTATTGTATATGTTGAGGTGGGGTAGACATTCTGGTAGTAACCCTTCCCCTCGCAGCTGCAAAACATACCCTGTAAATAAAAAAACAGTATTGTATATGTTCAGGTAGGATAGACATTCTGTTAGTAACCCTTCCCTTGCAGCTGCAAAACTTAACCTGTAAATAAACCAGAGGCTCCCAGGAGCCTGTATCGCTCACCTGGCTTTCAGTTGCCACAATCAAGGTAACATTGTAAGTTATACAGTTGATCTTCAGTTTCTCAAACTTTCATAGCTCAAACACCTCCAATATCTTGAACTGTTTTTAAAGTCTGATCATGTTTTACTATATTTCTTTGTTGGGCTTTTTTGACAAAAAACGTTCTTGCTAAGGACCACTTTCGACACAAGTTTTGAAGTCGAGATGTCATTTTGTAAATGGCAGCCAACAAACAATTTTCAACATCGGTTTTTAAGTCGCAACATCAATATCTACTTGGAAATCAAATTTCATTGAAATCGGACAATGTTGAATTTTCCCGCCTTTTTTTGAGGCCATTTTAAAAATGGCGGTAAACGAACAATTTTTAACATCAGTTTTGAAGTTACGACATCAAGACCAATTTGGAAACCAAATTTCATTGAAATCGGACAATGTTAATTATCCCGCCTTTTTTGGCAGCCATTTTGAAAATGGCGGTCAACAAACAATTTTCAACACCGGTTTTGAAGTCGCAACATCAATATCTATTTAGACAAATTTCATTGAAATCGGACAATGTTGAATTTTCCCGCCTTTTTGGCGGCCATTTTGAAAATGGCGGTCAACAAACAATTTTCAACACTGGTTTTGAAGTCGCGACATCAATATCTATTCGGAAACCAAATTTCATTGAAATCGGACAATGTTGAATTTCCCGCCTTTTTTGGTGGCCATTTTGAAAATGGCGGTCAAGGAACAATTTTCAACATCAGTTTTGAAGTCGCCACAGCATGGGAAACATTTCATCAATTTACACTTAACCTTCATCTTCTATAATTTTGGAAATAAAAGATGAAAAATACGAAAATTTTTAAAATTCGGTGAAAAAAGGGCAATAAAACCTACAAGGGTTTATGGATTTTCTTCAAAATTTCAGGGTGGGTAGATCTTGATATGCTAAACATTTTTGCAATTTACATTTGACCTCTATCTGTTACACTTTTTGAAATAAAAAAAAATGCAAAAAAAAAACTCCGTGATGGGTTTTCGGATTTTCTTCAAAATTGCACAGTGGATAGATCTTATCATGCTGATCATTTTTACTCCGTCAAATTTTTGATATCTGTAACGGTTTTCGAGTTATAAGCCAAAAACTGCAATTTACCCCTATGTTCTATTTTTAGCAATGGCGGCCATGTTGTTTGACCAGCCGACTAATCGAACACAATTTTCAGAAGCCATACCCTGGTGATGATTCAAGTCAAGTTTGGTTACATTTGGTCCAGCGGTTTCAGAGGAGAAGATTTTTGAAATTGTTGACGGACAGACAGACGACGGACGACGGACGACGGACGCATAGTGATAACAAAAGCTCACATGGCCTTTTAGGCCAGGTGAGCTAAAAACAGTATTGTAAATGTTGAGGTAGGATAGACATTCTGTTAGTAACCCTTCCCCTTGCAGCTGCAAAACTTACCCTTTAATCAAATTAATTTCAATTTTGCTGTAATACAGACATTATGGAAGAAATCCCTTCCTGGTTAGAGCAAAACATGCTATTAACAACATTATTGTTAATATTGACGTTGGATAGGTATTCCGATTGTAGTCCTGGCCTGATTGATGCAAAAATATATCCTGTAACTAACGTATTATTAAATATTTTATATCTTTAGTTCTTAATGTCGTCTTTTTATTTCCGTGCTTTGTGGCTGTCTCACGTCCTTGTTTTGTCTTTGTTTTTCTCTGTTGCCGTTTTTGCCATGCCTTTGGACTTTGATTTTGGTAATTTGGTAATCATCAATTCCCTTGCTCCTTCGGTATTCTTTTGCCTTTGTTTTATATCTTAATCTTACAATAATGTTTTACTTATATAAATGCATAAGATATCAAAATTGACTGTTCAAATGTTTAAAAACGTCATCAGTGTTCAGTCTGTTGACTGCATGAGATCTGTTGACCGCTTTCCATATTGTGATTGGTAATTAACAACTTCACTGGCGTAAAATATGATCTCCAGTCGCAAATTGGCAACTAGAATTGTCTGATGCGTATTGAACGAAACTAAAAAATGTAATACAAAATAAAGTCATTAGAAAACCGAGGGAACAAGGGAGTGGAATCTACAAAAATCGAAGTCCAGCCGTTGCAGTTTTACGTCGCATTAAATGCATTTCAAAGATACAAATATCCTTTGTCGATACGTGGTACCGGTATGAACGGGAAGGGGTTAATATTACATAGGCTACAGAAACTGCAAACATGCACAAAAAGATTTGTCATTTACTCATAGAAGCTCTCCCAAGGTCCACCGCCAAAATATTAGGCCAGAAGTCACCTCCAAGTAAAAGCTAAATTGCCTTTAGCTTCATACAATTAGCAAGGTCGCGTCAAATTTTTCTTGTAACTAATTTATGCCATTCATATAATTAGGCAATGTGTTTTATATACTAACCTAGCATTTGTAAAGCTGCTACCATTCAGAGTTCCATACACAGAACAAGCAACAATAATAGGGATGACTAAAACAAATGTGTTTTATATACTAACCTAGCATTTGTAAAGCTGCCACCATTCAGACCTCAATACACGGAACAAGCAACAACAATAGGGATTAGGACAACCGCTGAAGGAATAACATATTCTGCCCAGGACTAAAACAAATGTGTTTTATATACTAACCTAGCACTTGTAAAGCTGCCACCATTCAGATCTCCATACACGGAACAAGCAACAACAATAGGGATTAGGACAACCGCTGAAGGAATAACATATTCTGCCCATGACTAAAACAAATGTGTTTTATATACTAACCTAGCACTTGTAAAGCTGCCACCATTCAGAGTTCCATACACGGAACAAGCAACAACAATAGGGATGACTAAAACAAATGTGTTTTATATACTTACCTAGCACTTGTAAAGCTGCCACCATTCAGAGTTCCATACACGGAACAAGCAACAACAATAGGGATTAGGACAACCGCTGAAGGAATAACATATTCTGCCCAGGACTAAAACAAATGTGTAAAAAAACATATGTATAAATATTGATTATATAATCATATCTAATATCAGTTATCAAATGGTAAATATATGAAGTTTCTAAACAAAGACATCATCTATCAGCTCTTCTTGTAATTTAAATCAAACTACAAAGTAAAAAATTAGAAAAAAATACAAATATTTGTCAATAGATACAAAACGATAAAACATTACTTCTTCTGTCAGTCAAACTACATCATATACTACCAATGGACATATAATCAATAATTAATTAATACAACATCTAATTAATAATTAATTAATATAACGATGACCCCTAAATGCTTTGTTTTGGGTCGTTTTAACCTGGATATGGGATGTTGTCTCCTCGACATTTACCCTATTTCCTTTCTTTTTCATATATAAATTCTTAATGTATCACTTATTTTACTATACAAAACACCTGTAGCCTAAGTTGACAGGAAGTATTCATTAGTCAGTACTGATATATACTTGCAACTGAAAACGGGAGTTTTTTCTCCTTAGTACTGTTGATTTTAATAACAACACATGACGTCGTTGACAATAGAAATTCAACCTTCGTCAGTTTTCAAATATTTTAACTTAAATAACAAAATACCGAAGTAACAGATGATTGTAACACTTTATGTGAAATCTTGTCAGTATTGTTAATTAAACTTACAACACCCCTATCCCCTTTAGTCAATACTATTAATCATACTAACGACACATAATGTTTACAATTGCAAGGATTCTTCTTGAGCGCTATAAGTTGTACTTACAATACCAGTAGCCCATGATGACAGGAATTCCTCCTTACTCAACACTGTTAAGTATGATATATTAACCAAGATATACAGTACTAGTACACTAAATATGGAAGTTATTATACACAACGGCAAGTTCCTAGGAATAGATAAATCTATATTCAATATTTATGTAATTAGGAGCAAAAACAACAAAATATGAAAAGTACTAAGAATTAATTACTTCTGTTCGAAAGTAAAGTTACAATGGAGTCAGCCCAATTATTCTTGTTTGACTCATCCTCAGTGTGGTGTGTTTGTATAATGCAAAGCAAGACCGTAGTATTGCATCGTAACTTTTTTTGCGTATTGAATACTGATACTGTTTTTGTTATTAAACATCCACCCTTCGAACTATCCATATATTTGGATTTTAACAGTATCTTGCTAAAAGTTATGACAATCCATACGTATTATTATGAATTTATATAAAAAACTTATTAAGATGAAATTAACTTTTCTCAGGCTGGATTTCTTACATTGAAAATAAGATGTAACAGTTAAAGTTTTTTTTTGCTTGGAAAAGGTTATTCATTTGAAGATTAAAATTTCGATTTCGAATTGAAAACCTGGTCTCGTATATTTTCTCCTTGCTTTCATCACCAGGAACATCTATAGTATCATGCGACATGAAAACACAAAATGAGTGTTAACAAGTAAAGATACATATATACCATTAGTAATTTGTTTTGAGAGTATGGAATTCTCTGCTTGAATTGCATCGAGATGCAATACGAGCTGAGAAATCCATCCGAGCAAAACAAATTACTGATAGTATTTTTATCGCTAATTCTGTTATTGAAACATATCGTATATATGTTTCATTTCCAATGAAACATTTTTTTAGTTAAAAACAAATGTTATTAGTTAAATATAGCGCCTTCTTTCTTGGGATTATTTATGTCCCGAAACGTCACGCGACGTGATATTAATACGCTGTTGCTAACGTCCCTTAAAGATTGACGATAATATGTTCGTATCAGCGCAGTGCAGTGATAATAGAATTATCGTCGCTCAAGAACAATTGCAAATTGCGCGAATTAGCGATAAAATCAAATATCACTAGAAGACACACATCTCAGTAAAATCAATTACACTTGTAGTGTAAAACACGGTAAATAAGAATATGTTACAATCTGATCCAAAAGTACACAACCACAGATAGAGTAGAAACACTGAATTATGTCAAAACTTGGTGTCTTCACTTATTTCAATACATTTTTGTCATGTAAAGTCAAAACATGCATCTGCTGTACTTTGTAGGATCCTAAAATTCGGATTAACAACACAAAAACGGAAAATGTACAACTTGGAATTTAAAATCCTTACTTTGTCATCTAAGTTGGATTGAAATTTCCCTCTGTCTGTCTACTACGCATAACACCACAAGATATTCTTTTATCATTTTAGATGGAAACGATCTCTTCAATTCATTCTAAATTACAAAATTACTCCCATATCGAAATTACCCTCCAACATCTTAAAAAATATAAACAAAATATTCACAGTACCTTTTCGGATTTTCTACTTCCTCTAACACAAAATTAAGATTAGACCTGTAATAAATAGTCATTATGTTTAGATATAAATTTTCTGTGGAACCCACATTTACTGCAATATCGGTATTTTGTTGTTCTATCAGCACTGGGTAGATGACCCTGTTGGTGGAAAATTGGCCAAGTCGTTTAGTACTTCGGTCCTGACCCATAAACCGATCGTTTGAAAACAACAATAGTAGAATGCACATTACTCATAGTCCATAAACATGACAAACACGATAAATATGAAAAAAGACAAAGAGACAAAGATACGACACACCAATAGAACATACTAACATAACTGTTAAAACATAAAAAATGAAAAACTAAAATGACGTAAGGTGTTCAGGAAGGTCAAGCATGGCATATGGCTCGCCGTTCTCGTGTCAAAAATATTTCTGCGCACAAAGAAATCCAGAACGTAATAGAACAAAGCAGGTGAATACCACCAGACAAATTGTCCTGAGTTGGTACAGACATGTCAAAAGAAATGATGGTTAAAACCTCCCCTTCCATAGCGGTAGTGTCCAGTAGCACCCACTAGCAATTGCTATTGAAAGGTCGTAGACAGTAAAAAGAAATTTATACTGCAACCTCTCTATTTGCGCAAGTAAACTACATTGACTGTATAAACATTAGTGATATACAGTCACTGACCGTATAAAACTTTCTCAATGACGTCAATAATGTGTTTCCGTAGATATTGTTCCATGACGTTGCAAGAAAACATGGATTCATCTCAAGCTAACGACTTGCGCTTCACTTTTTAGTCATCATTTTTACCGATAAAATTTACCTAAAATTTGCTTTGTTTATGTTGCAGTATAAAACACAATAACAGTACACTGACTTGACATAAACGTTATATAAGGATTCGGCTCGAAACGGTGAAAATGCTCACCAGAGGCTCGCGTTTTCCAGCGTTTCTAAGCCTTAACCTTATATTGTGTTTATGTCAAGTCAATGTACTATTAGATGATATAATTAAAAAATGAATCTTGAATCACACTTGGGACCGAAATTTCAATTTTTTTTCCTGATATCTACTACAGAAACAACGAAAGGATATCCAGTTATTTCACATGAGACACAGTTTTCTGGTGTAGTTCCTTGTGAGTTGTGGCTTGTCATTGTAGTTTTCGGCCATTCTTCTACAAATACGTGGTACAACGAAACAATGGATTAACGCTTTTATCGTTGTTCTTCATCTTATTGTCACTATCAAGCCTCAAACAATGAGTTTTGTTTATACCTCATAACCACTTCAACACGATTCCTAGCCTTGGGGCTATCTATGAGAGAACTTTTTTAATGATCGTATGAGTCGGAATTATAAGAAGCCTTGATGAATAATATCGCGGTCACGGAGATAATTATGTAGACTGAGAAATTCCCAATGATTGTTGCTGGCTCTCGTGTCATGAATCAATGCAACATACTTTCTGTAAGCAGGAAAAGATGGAAAATTACTGCAAATTGATAATTAATTATTGAAGTCGTCTTTTTGTCTTATATAATAATACAGTTTTCGCCAAATTCGAGTCGTGACTCCAAAAAAAATGTAGATCGTGTGTGTTCCTTCATCTCTTATTCCGAACGATATTGATGTGATCCATTCAGTAAAAGATGAGTCATTTATGCAAAGGACATCATCAAAGACCGTTGGAAATGCATTAATAAGATCAAACTTTTTCTTGTATCCGAATTCTTCTAATTGGATTCATTATTTAATTTGTCCTATTTTATTGTCCATTATTCCCATTGTACTTGGATTGTTCTTTTTAGACTGACGGTTCGGTTCTCACTAACTGTATATTGTAAAATGCACGTGATTGATCAATTATTAAAATATGTTTACACTAATGTATCGCTAAGTGATATTGGAGTATCTAGAAAACTTTTACGAGTGACTGAAACCATTCATTCTTGCAGGAACATAAGAACAAGTCTGCGAGTAGACAAAATCACTCTCCTATGTTGTGGAAGTCTTTTGATCAGTGCTATGCATTATTATGCATGATTCTAATATACTGGCATGATTCTAATGTACTGAGCAGACAGTATTGGCATGTACCATGCCATAGCTGGGTATTTTTGTTTAGAATACTTTGATTACAGGTGTAGAATGGGATTATTGCTGCTTAACTTGTTTTTTTTTAATCATAATGTATTAATTCGGTACATGTTGGGATTAATTGTGTACTAAAGGTGAAATTCTAAATATAAAGAATTACAAAAAAGTCTGTGAGGAGCACAATAGGTGTCCATTGGAATATCAAATTACAATCACAGTCCACAATGCAAAAAAGAACTGCAAAACCAAAACGCAATGAAAGACAAGGGAAACGCAAACAGTGATATTCACTCGGAACAGACGGACATGCTACTGACAATTGCAAAATCCAGAGGAATGGCTCAATCGGGTTATTGGTTTCCAACCCATCAAAACCCCCATATCAACCAAATATTGAATCACTTACCACTCTTTCAGAACTTTTACGTTCATATTTCCCCACCTTGTATTCAATTCTAATGAGCATCCACTGTTGGCCGCCACATTCCTTTAACTTAGTTTCTAGGTATTCGTATTATATCTTGCACATTTTATAGTGAGCAATTTTCAATCCATTGAAAACAAAACACTTCTTAATACTAGTATTGCAGCTTGTATTTTAGACGACTTACATTCCAATAAAAGGCTACACACTACTATACATTGTAATTTATATTAAAGACAACTTGCAATCAACTAAATGACCACACTTTATACAGTTATCTGTTTTTAATATAACTTAGCATAAACAAGTCGTAATACTACTTACCAACCCCCAAAAGCCCACATACCACTGTATATTGCAGAAACCCACGCAACAGGATTTTCAATTGAGCCATCAAATCCAGTAGACAGGCTTCCGAATGAACCTTTGAGTAAAAGCAAATGGAATGGCAAAAATGTTTTATTGTTTTTCGCGCTTGTAAATGAGCAAAGATATAAAGATAAAAAGAAATTCAATAACTTTAGCATATGAATATCACATTTTTTCTGTAAGGTCATGTGACGTTGGAAATGAGTAGGTAAACTACTACGAATGAAAGGATTTATATAATCCTTCCTATTTAGGAAATAAAATACTGAGATGTATAGCAATATTGTTTTTCACAGGACAAGATATTCAATATGATAAAACAGATGTCCAACATATGTGATTAAACTATCGTTAATCGAGATGTATGATATGATGAAATGTCTTCTTGGGATTGCAATCCTCGGTTGATGTACCGTAGATGACTTTGGGTAACAAGCCTTTCTTTGGATGACTCTTGTCAGAAACCTCCTATCGGAGAACTCTTATTACTTAATCTCTCATTTGAGAAATGGACATTAACTCATGATACAAAATAAAATGGTATAGTTGGCAACAATTAAAAGATAAAAAACACAAAATGTACAAATTAAAAAACACATAAAAATGACAAAAATGGAAAGAGAGGGAGGGAAGACTGCCCAACGTTTCGGCCTATATGACCTTCGACTAGGGGACTACCGGGCTAAATACGGAGAAAAAGATGGATGTGACGAGAGAAGGCAGACCTGATAGCGTGTCACAGAAATTACCTTTAAAAATCGTGCCAAATCTTGAACTTAATCAAAAACGAGAGATAAAACATTAGTCATCTGTACTATGCAAATATTAAACTTCAATACATAAATAATTTTATAAAATAGACTGCTTTTTAACATTCATGCCAAAGGGTCGAGCAGTTCCAAAAAAATGATATATCTACATACATCATTTTGGAAGACTCCGGCTACAAACCCCTCTGTCAAAATCGGATCGTATTACCTCACTTAAGAAGACTCCTGGAATTACCCAGGTAACAAAAACCTCGCTTAGGAAGGGTTAGTTTCTTAGAAGAATGTGGCGATGAATTGTATTAGAACCCTTTCTTTGAAGGACTGGGGTAAATAATTTCTCTTTGGAGGACTCGGGTAATAATCTTCTCTTTGCAGGACTCAAATGACAAGACATCTCTTCGGGGGACAAGGTTCCAAGCTTTTCTTTTAAAGACTCGAGTTACATCATTTCGACTTCACTTTGGTGGATTCCGCTTACATCCTTTTGAAAGAACTCGGTTGATGTATCTGGTTTAAAACTTATCTTTTGAGAATCAGAGTTACAATTTCTCTTTGTGGGACTCTGGTTTTCTCCCTTTTTAAGGACTCGGTCGATGACTCTAATTACCAACCTGTCTCCTTCTATTAAAGACAAATCTCACTCTATATCCCTTGAACAGAATCCTCCTGTCACTGTCCAATTTGATTTGAGAAAATCGATTTTTTCTCGACCATTTTGGAATATTTACATAAGGCATTTTTATTTCTGTTCATAACAAAATACAGAAGTTACTATAAATTTACTATTTGTACATGGCTATTTCGACAACTTATGTCTCTTCAAAGCAGATAAAATTTTAACATTTGGAAGTTTATAAACTCAAAAGATGTGTAAAACTGACAGGGAACAAATAACGAAACATGATCTAAACGGAATGCCAAAATTAGCTAAGGACAGAGCTTTGTATGAGAGAGATAATTCTTAGTTTTTAACTAAATTTACAAAAATTTAGATATCGCAAGTTTCCAAATAAATCCGGCTTTCGGGTCAGCACCGAAGTACTGAGAACTGAGAATTTGAATATATATTGGTGATTAGTGTTTGGCAAAAAGATTCAATTTATACGTTACGCCTTATAGTCGTCCATGCCTTCATTCTATATTATGTTCAGTTATTTTTTGGCGATATTCCTCATTTAGGTAAGTTACACTACACGTCTTAGCGTTTTACATTTACGGTTTAACCCACCATTTCTTTTGAATTGCCTATACCAAATCAGAACCATTGCGGTTGACAATTTTTCCAGAGATATTGTACCTGTTTTGTCTATTTGTCTGTTGGACTTAACACTTCCGTTTTCTTATCAACCCAATCGAACAATATCTTAACAGTAGAAATTGTCTTACCTCTTGATAACATGACAATTCCACCGACCACTATGACAAACACACCAAACAGTTTGAGTGTGGTGAAGAGTAATTGTGTTGAAGCTGCGAATCTGACACTTATACAGTTAGTTACTGCTGCTGTTACTGAAACATCATTAGATGTAACTATTCTTACATGTTTACTCAAAATCAACTATATTGTAAATTAGCATACAACTCTTAGAAATAAGATGAATATATTCACACCAACTTCGTAAGATTGCCCCTCCTCTTTTTACAATATTTTCTCCATTTTTCAATCTTTGTCATTTATTTGTGCTTTTTTGTACTAATATAACATATATTTATCGTCAATTTGCTATTTTACTATCAATGTGCCTTTCGACTTATAGAACACCTGTGATTCCCAATTGTAAACTTTCCCTTTCTTAGCAGCAATATACCTACCTCTCCATCATATGGAGTGTACATCTCACAGTTGTTTCGTTAATGTCGAGCATGTATTGTGTGCAGTAATTTTTTGAACAGAGCCAAAACACTGTCCCAAAAGCTGCTAATCAGCCTGTGTTAATTTCGTACCTCAAGAAACTCTATGGCCAACATGGCGTGTCAGTGTCCAAAATGAAGGCATACTTACGCCTACCGGGATACATGATGCAATTCTCAGTTTCATGGGAGTTCACACTGTAAGTGCCTTCGTTTTGAGCAACAAAATGTCGAAGAATGTTGTGATTTTATTTCTGTGCTTTGTAGCTGTCTAATGCCATTGATTTCAGATAGATGAAAAGACTAAAGTCTTATTTAAACAAATCAGTCAAAAGTCATATTATACATGGACTCTCATGCCCCTGCAGCAGCAGTTTTTTTTTGGTTATTAACCAGCGAATGTCGTTGAAGTCTTTACAGTATACTTTAACATATTGCATCAGGTGAGATACATATATGACGGATACAGAGTAGAAGGGAATTTAACTCTCTGAAATTTGAAATTCACAACCAGTGAATTAAAGTCATATTGATTTTGAAATGGTTTCTCTTGTCGGTATAATAATCTGGCAAATTGTTACTGGATTTGTAAATATGTTACCTTATCTGTAATCAATCCTCTAAGATATTATTTTTTTACGGTATTTATTGTATATTTTTTGTCCAAGGACACGAGCTAAATATTTCTCACATGACAGATTATACACATACTACCTGTAACTGAGGATTGTATACCAATATACCGCCCGTACGGTTAACCCATCAAAACAACGGCAGTAGAATACCGAAGGAACAAAGCACAAGATTACATAAATCAAAGTCCAGAGACAAGGCACAAGCAAGAACACCAAAAGACGGAAGACCAAAGACACCACATGCCCACAAAACACACGAACATTACATATTCAACACAAAAAACTAGAGCACTAACAGTGTGAACTCTCAATAAACAAGAGTGACATCAGGTGCTCCGGAAGGGTAAGCATGTCCTGCTCTGTGCACAGCACCCGTCACATTGCCAGTGGGTCAATCCAGGGTAAAGTCAAAACCGGTAATGCCATATCCGGGAAGACGCGAATCTAGCTGAAAATGTCAGTTTTTATTTGTGACACTGACATTTCATATCTATCTATGATGTCGTGGTGACGGCCATAGAATTTCTGAAGGGACGAAAGTAACAAAGGCTGAACAAAATTAAGGAAATTCATGTAAAGTATAATATAACATAATACCGAAGTAACTGTTAACTTAGTTTCTGTATATGGCCATTTCGACAGTTAACGTCCGATCATTGATGTTTATGCAAAGCAGGAAACGCCTACATAGCACATCAGGCCTGCGATTTACGGACCAGTCAATGATTCTTCACATACAATATATGAGAATTATCTATTAAAAATTGTATCAGAATCCGTGTTATTCCATTTGAATATACCAACTAAAACTAGCTTTTGAAAATTTAAACTGTTTCAGCGTTCAGTTATCACTGATATAGTTCGTCTGTAAAGTGGTAAAATAAAACCCATAAAAGAGTCCCAAATTTTTTTGTCTTTCTCGAATTTCCCTGTTAAGACATACATATCACAGTTGCAGCTACTATCTGTTTGAACAAGGGACTTGGTCCACATTCGTCAAATATTGCTTTTGACAAATACTCGGCGACAGTAAGTCCTTGAATAATCTGGGCAGCTGGTGCCGTTAGTAACTGTGACCATATGTACATAAATGCTGGAAATTTGCCAAATACAGTCAATAGATAACCGAAATCTCCTCCTGATTTTGGTATAAGTGCACCTAACTCGGCAAAGACCAGCGCTGCTGCAACGAAAAAAGGACAAAATATGCATTTATCATACTTCTTTTTATTTGTTAAAGAGATATTCTTTGAAAAACGTGGTCTATAAATTGCTTTAAAAAGTGCCAAAGTACCATGTTAGTGTGCTAAGAAATTCAAATTATTTTGAAAATATCATACAAAAGTTTCAAACCAAATACCAAATCATCAGTGTATACCTAAGCTGAGAAATCCTTGACGAAAATGTTCGGTCAAGGGCAAAACTTAATGCTACCGGCACCTTAATATAAAAAAAATATAATAAATTAAAAAGACAAATGTTCAGAGAACAATTGCAAGGTCTTTCCCAGTCAATGTTGTGTTTAGTGTTATGTTTTGTCATGTCACATGTTTAAAATCATCTTGATGAGATGCGTATTGTCTCCAATATATTAGAGTAGGCATTTCTAATCGTTTTATAGATTTTACGTTGAAAAAAAACGAAAAAATTGGCTATGACCTTGACCTTTGACCTTGATGACCTTTGACCTTGGGATCAAATTGAAGGTCTCTTCTTACTGATTAATTTGATATGTTACATGACCATACTATCTGTAAAGGTTTAAAAGTTATACACAAAAAACCTGATTCCGAAACACGTCAAGGGCAATAACTCTTCAGGGAGTCATCGGAGAGCTTCGGTCTAAATGAGATAAATGTAGCCCTTGACATGGTGAACATTTTTGCTGATATAATTTTTCAGCTTTCTATTACGGTTATTGAGTTTATATGCTAACAAGGTCAAAGGTCAAGGTCAAAGGTCACCGATGACCTTCAACTTGGTACTCAAATTGAAGGTCTTTTCATGCTGATCACTTTAAACATATATGTTTACTATCATATCTGTTAGCGTTTAAAAAACCGATTTACCGAAACGCGTCAAGGGCAATAACTCAAAAACGGTTCGTCGCAGAGTTTTCGTTCAATTGTATCAAATGTAGATCTCAATGAGAGGAACATTTTTGCAATATAATGTTTTCATAAATTTTTTATCGTTTCCGAGATATAATGAGAACAAAATTTCAAATAGCGGCCATTTTGGAAATGGCGGCCGAAAAATTTTTTTGACCCCCTTTTTGTAATCAGGGTCATCAGAGCTACCTGGAAACCAAATTTCATCAAAATCCGACAACTTT
>MJUU01005895.1:63271-83399 GCA_002080025.1 Modiolus philippinarum | reverse complement strand
CTTTCTTAGCAGCAATATACGTACCTCTCCATCATATGGAGTGTACATCTCACAGTTGTTTCGTTAATGTCGAGCATGTATTGTGTGCAGTAATTTTTTGAACAGAGCCAAAACACTGTCCCAAAAGCTGCTAATCAGCCTGTGTTAATTTCGTACCTCAAGAAACTCTATGGCCAACATCACTGAGCGATATGGCGTGTCAGTGTCCAAAATGAAAGCATACTTACGCCTACCGGGGCACATGATGCAATTCTCAGTTTCATGGGAGTTCACACTGTAAGTGCCTTCGTTTTGAACAACAAAATGTCGAAGAATGTTGTGATTTTATTTCTGTGATTTGTAGCTGTCTAATGCCATTGATTTCAGATAGATGAAAAGACTAAAGTCTTATTTAAACAAATCAGTCAAAAGTCATATTATACATGGACTCGCATGCCCCTGCAGCAGTAGTTTTTTTTTGGTTATTAACCGGCGAATGTCGTTGAAGTCATGGTATTTACAGTATACTTTAACATATTGCATCAGGTGAGATACATATATGACGGATACAGAGTAGAAGGGAATTTAATTCTCTGAAATTTGAAATTCACAACCAGTGAATTAAAGTCATATTGATTTTGAACTGATTTCTCTTGTCGGTATAATAATCTGGCAAATTGTTACTGGATTTGTAAATATGCAACCTTTTATTTACGGTATTTATTGTATATTTTTTGTCCAAGGACACGAGCTAAATATTTCTCACATGACAGATTATACACATACTACCTGTAATTGAGGATTGTTTACCAAAATACCGCCCGTACGGTTAACCCATCAAAACAACGGCAGTAGAATACCGAAGGAACAAAGCACAAGATTACATAAATCAAAGTCCAGAGACAAGGCACAAGCAAGAACACCAAAAGACGGAAGACCAAAGACACCACATGCCCACAAAACACACGAACATAACATATACAACACAAAAAACTAAAGCACTAACAGTGTGAACTCTCAATAAACAAGAGTGACATCAGGTGCTCCGGAAGGGTAAGCATGTCCTGCTCTGTGCACAGCACCCGTCACACTGTCAGTGGGTCAATCCAGGGTAAAGTCAAAACCGGTAATGTCATATCCGGAAAGACGCGAATCTAGCTGAAAATATCAGTTTTTATTTGTGACATTGACATTTCATATCTATCTATGATGTCGTGGTGACGGCCATAGAATTTCTGAAGGGACGAAAGTAACAAAGGCTGAACAAAATTAAGGAAATTCATGTAAAGTATAATATAACATAATACCGAAGTAACTGTTAACTTAGTTTCTGTATATGGCCATTTCGACAGTTAACGTCCGATCATTGATGTTTATGCAAAGCAGGAAACGCCTACATAGCACATCAGGCCTGCGATTTACGGACCAGTCAATGATTCTTCACATACAATACTATTTAAATAGAATATGAGAATTATCTATTAAAAATTGTATCATAATCCGTGTTATTCCATTTGAATATACCAACTAAAACTAGCTTTTGAAAATTTAAACTGTTTCAGCGTTCAGTTATCACTGATATAGTTCGTCTGTAAAGTGGTAAAATAAAACCCATAAAAGAGTCCCAAATTTTTTTGTCTTTCTCGAATTTCCCTGTTAAGACATACATATCACAGTTGCAGCTACTATCTGTTTGAACAAGGGACTTGGTCCACATTCGTCAAATATTGCTTTTGACAAATACTCGGCGACAGTAAGTCCTTGAATAATCTGGGCAGCTGGTGCCGTTAGTAACTGTGACCATATGTACATAAATGCTGGAAATTTGCCAAATACAGTCAATAGATAACCGAAATCTCCTCCTGATTTTGGTATAAGTGCACCTAACTCGGCAAAGACCAGCGCTGCTGCAACGAAAAAAGGACAAAATATGCATTTATCATACTTCTTTTTATTTGTTAAAGAGATATTCTCTGAAAAACGTGGTCTATAAATTGATTTAAAAAGTGCCAAAGTACCATGTTAGTGTGCTAAGAAATTCAAATTATTTTGAAAATGTCATACAAGAGTTTCAAACCAAATACCAAATCATCAGTGTATACCTAAGCTGAGAAATCCTTGACGAAAATTTTCTGTCAAGGGCAAAACTTAATGCTACCGGCACCTTAATATAAAAAAAATATAATAAATTAAAAAGAAAAATAGTATTTCGATAATAAATTTCTAAGTATTTTGTTTTTACAAGTATCATGTAGTTTTATTATGCCTTAATGCAAGAAATGTTGACTTCATTAAGGCCGGACTGTACGTACCTTCAAACCTTGACGTGTTTTTACAATATAATTCTTCCTTTCCTTATTCTTACGGACCGATGACTTTGCATTTTAAAATTCTACCAGTTACATTGAGTACATTAAAAATTGTAGAATCGCATCGACAATATAAGTATTGTGGAAATAGTTTTATTTGATCAATATTTTGAAGCTCTGGTTAGATTGTTCAATTTCATAAAAAAGAAAGTGATTATGTTAATAAGAGAAAGATGTGAGTATAGATATATTTACAGCTTGTCAGTACATTAAACACTTAAAACTTAAGCTGTACATACCGAGTATAGATATAACTCCACAAATACACCATACCAGCAGACTTAATCCAACAGACCCCGTGTTCTGTAGAATTCCTTTTGGTGATACAAAAATACCAGACCCTAAGTAGAAAACTTTTTAGTTGCATTTTTTGTTTGAAACATCATTTGAAAAAATACAGGAGAACAGAAGTAGACCAAACTTTTCAACTTTCTACACTGATTTATCTGCTTCCAATTCTGTTTCATACCTCGACCTTTTTTGTACAATGACAAACATGGACGTCTGAAATCTAGGTTATATAACAAACGTGATGGTTTTGACTTCCCAATTGTGAACTTTCCCTTCCTCAGCAGCAATGTATCGATCTCCCCAGCATATGGAGTTTATATTTCACAATCAATTCGTTACTGTGGATCTTATGGTTCATACAGTGACTTTGTGGAAAGAGCAAAAGCACTATTAAAAAAACTGCCGAGTCATGGATACGTTCAGCCGTTACTTTCGTCCCCTCAGAGATTCTCTGGCCGTCAGCACGGCATCATAGATAGATGTGAAATATCGGTGTCACTAATGAAAACTGATATTTTTAGCTAGATTCACGTCTTCCCGGTTTTGAAATTACCGATTTTGACTTTACCCTGGATTTTTGGAATGCTCTTTTTCGTTTTTTATTTATTTAAAAGTATTATATTTTTTGCCTATTGACCCCCTTATTATCTACCATAACTTTATTTCATACCTCTTTATGAGTATTCTGTAAAAAAATCATTAAATTCTTTGCCAACCAATGCAAATGTTAATCCTATAAAAATCAGAGAAGTTCAGTTTCCCTCCAAATTTTCATTCTCTTATATACTTAAAACGAAGTTATCACACTATAAATTTGTTTTCATTTAAATTACTTCTATCCTAATTTTTGTAACAAAAATCACGTTTTTTTCATTCAATTTATTTCAAATGGAGAAGCGAATCCCCTTTAATTCACCCAAATTACTTTTATTTTTATTATTCTAATTATTTGTGCTTAAAACATTGTTGTCCATGAATTTAAAGTAATCATATATTGCATAATTTAATATCAGAGCGGATTAATGAACAAGAAGAGTTAATCGACAATAATTAACTTCTTTGGTTTTGGAATAATGAATGTTCACGTCAATACAGCCTGTTAGAATCAGAGAGAGATATATAATGAGGGAAAACTGAATAACGAACCGCAAGGCTTGGCTGTGCACCGAATTGTATAACAATAGACCATATCCGACCTATGGTATCAGTATTTTCCAGACTTCTTTTAAATACGTAACAGTATAGCAAACGTCACGTCATATAGCTTAAAACGTCATGAAGTTGGTCACACGGGACATACATGTTTGTTACGTATAACGTAGGGCGGACAAACAACAACTGGTGAATCCGAATACCACAACTCGGATATGGTCAATTGTAGAATGGCAAAAAAAAAAACAAAAAAAAAACGTGTATTTCATGAAATAGTCTTAGGGCTTGTTCACATTGGAGTTAATCAGGATTAAGTTAATCTGGATTATTTTAATCCGGATTAAGTTAATCCAGAACGTTATGTTCACATTAACCGTTTTTTAGTTAAAATACACGTAGCATTGTGGATTAAGTTAATCCTGATTAACTTTGTGCTTTGTGAACGTAATGTGGATTAAGCAGTTTTTACCTGAGTTAATCCAGATTAACTTTTGTGGTGTGAAACATGCAAAATGATTTCACTGGAGCTGATAGCTGCCGTGGGGTAGGTACAACAAATGCACTTTATGTTTTCATATTCAGTAACTTCGGCATTTTATAATTTATTTAACAAAGATTGATACTATGCCTAACAGTTCTGACAGACAGTTCTAGAAATATCGCACTTAACTAAAAGTATCAGTCATGAATTGCTGACCGCATTATTCCTATTTTTTTTAATACGAAACCTAATTCTTACCAATAATTCCACCTATTATAAGTGATGTTCCACTAAAGAATCCGAGTCTCCTCTTTAATGGAACTGCATCCTCCCTCTCAATATTAACAACAGGTTGACTATCCATTATAAAGTTAACTCCTATGAATTGCTTTTTTATTGTTACATACCAGTATAACCTTGCAGTATTATAAACACCAGTACCTAGTTATATTTTAATTAAACCCATATATTAATACAATATATTATATAACACTGTGTTCACGTTTTAGATATTGCCTGGATATGCATATATCACATCATTGTTGTATGTTTGCAATGTAAAGGTGACAATAACATCATAAAAAGTAAGTGAGACCCGAACCGTCAGTCTAAAAACGAAAAATTCAAAGAAAAACGAACACTTACTAAATGTGAAAGACTGAAATTTTATTAGCGTAACTTTTATTTTATGCAACAAAAAAGACGACCAGTTTTTCAAACAAAATGCAATAATGTTGAATTGAGAAACAAGGCTAAGCCTAAAATCTTATTTGAAAAAATCGCTATATTAAATGCCTTGACAAACCTTGTTATCCGTCTGTTAGTACATCTATTCATCTTAAGTACATTTGGTAGTTTGAAACCTTTGATAATCAGTAACCGGATCCATAGGTTTCGCGACAGTTAAAACACCCTTTTCTCGAATCCTTTTTACAAATAGGCAAAATTGCAATCAGAAAGTTTTTTTTTTGCATAAAAGCCAGTGGAATCAAGGAACAGAAGTGTTTCTCGGACAATTGTCATTATTTTTCTGTGAATCCGTAACAGATTTGACGGCTATGAGACAGACACTTCAGCTTAATTTCTAATAGAACAAAAACAATAGTATGAAATTTAAAAAAATAACTTAGTTTCTGTTTCAACCAGGACCAAGCGAAATGCTGATTGGTGTATGAAGCTTGGACCCAAAAATACTGGTAATTAGTGTGACAAGCTATCCATCTGATTAAAATCTTTATGCAATACTGGCTGCCTCCAGACATTGACCGTAGTGCAGAGCCAGTTAGACTGACAAGTTTCCAATGCACAAAGAATACAGTGTAATACTGAATTGTGTTTGATAGCAGAACGAGGGCCATAATACTGATAATCAAGGCAAACCTGCCCCAAAACAAGGACCATTGGGATGTGATAATCAATTTGACTAACTTCCTACGACAAAGATAAAGGGCAGTGATGAAAAGTGTCGTAAGCTTGTTCCTGGACAAAAAACTAGAGCAGTGCTTATAAAATAGAAAAGCTAGCAAAATGTTTTGTGACAGGCTTGCTTGAGCACAATGACCCGTGCGCAATGCTGATATTTGTGACAAGTTTTTTCAGGACAAAGCAAAATGATAATTATTGTGTTAAGGTTGTCTCCATACAATGACTTTAATATAATTCTGATACATGTCACAAGCTTCCAATGGAGAAGGGCCATTTCGAAATACTGCTCAGAAAATCGAGCTTGCACCTGAGCAAAAACCATGGTGCTATCCCAAGTAGTGTTGTAAGCTTGTCCCAATCAAAGAATACAGGGCTATAGCATAGATTGATGCTGATAAATGCTTGCCCCTTTACATGTCTCTACAGTGCAGATAAATCAAAATATTTTGAAATCCATATACCGAAATATGTGTAAAAGCTGACAGAGAACAAATTACCAATATGACCTAAATAGTAAAGCCAAAATCAGCTAAGGGCAGAACTTTTGAACAAAATTTTGTTGAATTTAGATATTATAATTTTCAAAATAAAATCGGTTTTCGGACCAGGACCCAAGTACTGGCTACTGGGTTGATGAATACCCTCGGGGACTGACAGTCAACCAGAAGAGGCGTCGGCTCATTGGTAATGAATAAGATACCGAAGTTACTTTAAATTTAGTTTCTGCATATGCGCATTTTGACAACTTATGCCTCTTCAGTGCAAATAAAATCAAAACATTTGAAAAACTATATACCGGAATATGTGTAAAAGCTGACAGGGAATAAATTATGAATATGAACTTCATAGTAAAGCAAAAATCAGCTAGATGCAGAACTTTGCGAGAGGGAGATACTCCTTAGTTTTGAACACAATTTTGTTAAATCTAGATATTAAAAAAAGAAGGGAAACGGGGAAAGTGTCAAAGAGACAACGACCCAAAGGGGAGTAATAACAGCTTAAAGTCACCATAAGATCTTCAATGAATCTTCATTGGTAAGTTGCAAAATAAAATTGGGTTTCGGGCCAGCATCGAAGTGCTGGCTACTGGGTTGGTGAATAACAACGTGGACTGACAATCCACCAGCAGAGGCATCAGCACAGTGGTAATCAATAACAAAATACCGAAGTTACTGTAAATTTAGTTTCTGCTCTGTACGTGCTCAGGTTGATTTTGAATTGAGCGGGGCATCCAGAGTATCTAGACTGTTTATCACTTTTTAAGATGACAAATCGGTTACCGATGCGGTGTTCGAATGATTGAGTAATGGAAAAGTCATGGAATTTTGTGTGATCTGAATTTATTCGTCAAATCACATTTTTTGCTATGAATGCAAAACAATTGACCAGAAACATGTCATGGAAAATGGCCAAAATGTCATGGAAAAGTCATGAAATTTTAAGAACAGAAAAGGTGTATGAACATTGTAATTCTAAAAATTTAGAAATACAAACCAATCGTGTTACCTTGATATTAATTTGATGATGTTTTGTTATACATCCATGAATCACTCATCATGACATATACTGGTCAACAAAAGAAACGATACACATATCCTTTTATGATTTTTTATATATATCCATCAAAAGTTTCTATTTTAATCTATTAATGCAATCAACTTAAAAAGGCCATTTTTTTTTCGATTTACAAATTATCCCTTTTTTTCTCTTCCGATATACAAATTTTCAACGATAACAATGTAAAACGTGAATGTTAGTTTTTCGCCCGATAGTCGTGTTCGCCTTTAATTGATGGAAGATTGATGTTGTTTGGTGTCTGTTACAATTTTTGAATCCAATGACTTTTCCAGGTCCTAGTTTTGATTATACAAGTTCCATGACTTTTCCCTAGGGTTCCACGAAATCAATAATACATGGAAGTCATGGACATAAACAGAAGACAGTATTGATGCAAACCCCCTGCTGCGCTATGAACAAATACATTGTCATTTTATATCAGATTTAAATCATCTTTCCTGATTGGTGCATAGGTGATCAGGTGGTATTCATTAATCTGTGGTATTTATTCTATCAGTCAATATCATGATATTGGCCGGTCCCAATTTTCTGATATTGACCGGTAGCTCTAATTGTGCTTTATGAATTGTATTCACAATACAAGTGTTTTTTTTCAACAAACATACTATCTGAAGTGTTTAATGTGGCTACAATAAAATTGAAATTTCCAAAACTATACTTTTTAATATTTGCTAATTTTTATGCATCTGTTGTTTTTTGATAAGTTAAAGTAAACACAATAAAATGTGATAAATATATAGAAATAACAGATCCGCAAAAATTTCAGATGACTATTGTATAGAGTACAAGTACAGATTGTTTTGTAATTTCAGATGACTATTGTATAGAGTACAAGTACAGATTGTTTTGTTTACTTTAAAGTTGGGTTGTTTGACTCCTGTTTGAATAAATATAGCATAATTTTAGCTTAATTTGGTTTGTGTTTTTCATATAGATTTAATTCCATGCTTCATTGAATACATGAGCATTTGTCCATATCAGGGTTTGTGAATTATGCATATTCATTAGACCTTTTCCATTTGTATTTCTTTGGTTTTATCTATTTTTTTCTGGATAAATCTAGATTCCTCAATCTTCATTGGTCAGATTTAATTTGAATTTTAAGAGGGAAGCTTTTCTTCATTCCCTGTCACTCTTGATATGACTTTTGAATTGTGAAGACATAGTCTATGTCAGCCATTGCTTATTTTGGTGGAAATATTTCATTCTTAGACCAGGTCAGTTCTCAATCAATACCTTGTATTCTATATTGTATATTTCTATATGTATGAATGTTTAGAGTGAATGTTTTGAGGGAAGAATTTAGAATGAATGTGTTAGAAAGGATGCATTTTTGTGAGAGAACTGATTCAATCATCTAAAATGAAATAGAATGATTTAAATGAAATAAAATTGACTTAAATTGAATCCACAGAGATTAAATAGAGTAAACTTCATTTAAATAGGTTAAAATCTTAAAATATATCATTAACAAAATGATTTACTGCAGTTGATATTTCAGCTCAAAATCACATAGAATTTTTAAAAAATGGAGTCTTTTGTACAGGGACAAAAGGCTGTAAATGTACATGATACATTTAAATATCTAAATATGATATAGATTAAACAGGACAAAGATTTCTGTTTATGGTTTAAAAGCCTAATAATATGTGTAAATATGTTTTTAAACATGAATGGCCATTGGATAAGCACCAAAATATAATTTATGTATTTTTGTTACAGAAACTGTACCATATACTACCATGTAGCTATTGTAATCTACAAGATGAGACTTCCATTATATACTTGAGCTTACTTATATTTGGATGAGGACCCTTTTTGTACCTCATACATGGTAGGTTATTGTTGTATTTATTTATTGGCTTTATTTGCTAAGCATGGCTTTATAGTTTTAGTTTATATTCATTTGCCTTTGCTATGCTTTATAATTTTGTTATGCTTTGTTTGTGCTCGAACAAGTTAATATATTTTTAATAATACATTACATCTGATCCGCTTAATATTTACTACCAGATAAGCATATGATAGACACTTTTATAGATGTGCAAGAGTACATGTACACATGAGACCAATATTTGTATCATGGAAACAAATGTTTCAGTAATACCTTTAATTTTTCAAATTATACATTGAAAATACATTATTTACATTTTTATTACATTAGGATATTTATAACAAAGACAACATATGGGTAATTATGCTAATAAGATGTATTAGTTATGTTTGATATTATTTATACAATATTTTTGGTAATTGTCACCAAATTGAATGAAGTAATTTAGAGTTGTCTTTCTTTGTATATTTATTAGGGTCAGACTGTTAGATGTAATGTTGATCACAATAATAAATCCACGAAGTTTTACTGGTAGCCCTATATTTACCCAGAATTACAGCTGTACGACACTTATACCGAGAGAATTATCACGATAGACTGCCCTTTGGATAGTGATATGGACTGACACACGGATAATACCCTCACCTACGGCTCGGGCATTATCCATATCGCTATCCCTCGGGCAGTCTATATCTTGTGATAATTATCTCTATATAAGTAACTATCATATAATTATTTTAATAGCTGAATTTTTGATAATATTACCTTAATTAATCAGAATCAGTAACTGAGACTTTATAAAGATAACCTAAAAAAGGAACAAACTTATAGCTTCAGCAACGGACGATGTGTTCAGTAGTCTCGTAAAATGTGAAAAAAAAATTGAACCTAATAATTTATTTGGCCATTATGCACACAATATTTTATCAATGTTTTGATTGAGACGATTTTGTGATTTTTCCAAAAATTATAAACGCATGGTCCTAACTTGGTACGTACTACATTTCAAATTTCCGGAGCATCTGATAATACCCTAAGTTTTTGTAGGAGCTCACACTGCTAGTGTCTAAGTTTTGTGTTGTTTTGTTCATGCCATGCTGTCTCAATTCGTGTTCGATATGACTTGCCGTGATTTTTGATTTGAGCAATAACAGTCCATTATTTGAATACCCGAGGGCGTCAATCGTAGATTTGACCGTCAAATCAAGATTGACGCTCGAGGGTATTCAAATAATGTACTGTTATTGCGATTGTAATGCAATTAAAAACCATTTATCAATTTCATGTTCTATTTTTAACTTGTGTATTTGTAACCATACAACTTAGGAACCAGACTGAACAGGGAACCTTCCATGTTCCAGGTGTGTAGATGGGGGAATTGACGGTCAATTCTGACCAACGAAATCTTTCGTCATTACAATTTGGAATTTTCTCTTTCCGCATTTTGGTTTCTGTTTCGGTTCTCGTTTGCAAATGTTTTAAAAAGATTTTATGGCGGGCCAGACCTCAGCTTCATTGCAGGAAAACCCGGTAGCAACTCAAGAGCAATTGCTATAGAAAGGTCGTCAAAAGTGAAAAAAAAATCATTCCAGTACTAAGTAGAAAATGAATCTTGATTCACAGTTCGGACATAAATTGAAGATTAAAAAAAAAACAAAAAAAAAATCCTGCTTGATTTTAACGAAGTTGTAATCTGAAAGACACCATTTTGTCTTAGAAATATCAGTCCAGACGTCGATTGTAAAATTCGTCTAGTTATGCGAATAGACTTCTATGGGTAAAAAAAACGTTCTAGTCATTAAAGCAAATCAAAATTCTTACCCACAATGCCGCCTATTATAAATGCTGTACCACTGAAAAATCCAAGCCTTCTCTTCAATGGAATTGTATCTTCTCTCTCAATGTTAACTTCTGGCTGACCATTCATTATGGCATTGATTTTAGATGAAATTATTGATAAGCTACTTTCAGCATTATGTAATCATCATAGGTAATCAGTCAATGTATTAATGTAGTGTCCTGTGTAATCATACAATGTTTTAATGAATTGTAAAAGTCATCATAGAAAAAAACTTTATACATCAATATTTATGAACTAATATGACCGACTGACATTGAAAACAAACTATGTAGTCGAAATTCATAACCGTAGCGCAAACTTGATTAATTGGACAAGCTTGCAAGGACTTTTTATATGAATATTAATATGTTTGTCATTTAAATTTATTATGAAGGTGGTACAAAAATTACTATTAATCAAAAAAACAAAAATTTACATATAATATCTTTTAAATCATAATGATATTTTATTAATAATATGCCTTCTAGAGTTTTTTATGCGCCGTCTATGACGTGTCGGTGTCCCAAATGAAAACCGATATTTTCAGCTAGATTTCACGTCTTCGCGGATTTGACATTACCGTTTTTGACTTGATCCTGGATCGTTAGATCAAGAAAAGATTAACAAAAATCATGGACCGTTAGATCAAGAAAGGGGTAGTATTACCAAATTAACAAAAATGTTGTCCACCAAAAGATTGAGTGCATGAATCATATCATCACATGTCCAGGACCAATATTTATTGTAGGTAATATTAGAGAAGAATCTTTGCTTTTTGTTTGAAAAAAAGAAATGCAGAACAGAAAATAAAAACGCCGTTTGATAATTTGTCCCAATTTGGATTTAATCAAATTATGTTGAAGGGATGTATAAAGTGTAGAAAAATCATAACTGTAGATATGAGTTTGGTCTTTGAATTTATTGTGGTTTATTTATAAATTTAATAGAATTGTTCCACACTCAAAAGGAATTTAGACCAGAGGTTTGATACAGTATTCAATAACCAACTCCTTTATGCAAGTAATTGGTCTAGTAAAATAGATGGTTAAATTAGAAGTGTTAATTTGGTAACACAGTTTTTATCAACAGGTCATAGGTATTCCTATGGGTACAAATTGTGCACCTCTAATTACAGATCATTTACTGCTCTGTTACGAAAGAGACTTCATGAAAAAAACTTCAAAACTGAACCATACAAAACAGTTACAAACTTATTTGTATTTTCAATGATAACAGCATGTATATTGACGATATCCTTAATATTGACTTACACCAGTTTCTAGATTATGTAGACATCATTTACCCACAAGAGCTTAATTAAATAAAGCTAACAATGATTCCAAATACTATCCTTTTCTTGATCTAACTATCATTATTGACTCTGGTAAAATTAAACCAAAAATATATGATAAAATGGATGATTTTGATTTCACCATTACTAATTTCCCTATTTCTTGAAGACGACATTCATCTAGATCCATCTGTGGTGTATTTTTCTCAACTGGTTTGATTTGCACGAGTTTGTTCTATTTTTGAATGACGTAACCTTAATATCACTGCCAAACTTTTACAACAGCGTTATAGATTTTATAAATTGTTGAATAAATTTATGAAGTTTTATAATAGATATAAACATTTGATATTTAAATATGGCTTAATTCGAAAACATCTTATTCTAATCATCGTTTTAATGGAAATGATGCTGAAAATGCCAGAAACTGATTAAAAATAAAACAAACCTGCGATGTAACTTTCATTCTTTACGTATATAGTGGATATGAACAAGATATTTTGCTTACATTCGTTTAATCTAGTGACATGAAAATGTTTCACACATACTTGCCTCTCACTAATACTGCCGATGTCTACTGAAATCCTTCCTGAAGTTTGGAATTTGATTTTGCTTCCGTAGTGCGAAAGTGTTTTTACCAGCAGACTAGACTCATTGAGCTAAGTGGCTGTTTCGCGGCGAGCACTCAATGATCCTTCATTCTAAATTACGTTTTTCTAATCTTTCCTTCTCACTCTTGTGCTCTTGTAGTCTGCTTGTATTTAATATATATACATATATATATATATATATATATATATATATATAAAAGAAGGGAAACGGGGAATGTGTCAAAGAGACAACGACCCAAAGGGGAGTAATAACAACTCAAAGCCACCATAAGATCTTCAATGAACGGTGAGAAAACTCCACACCCAACGGCAGGTCGGAGTCGGCACCTGAATAAAGAGTATTCAAATTCAGCAAAATAAACATCATCCTAGACTCCTATAGACATAAAGTAAGCTAAATAGAAAAAAAGACAAGACACACAAAGGCTTAATAAATTTCCTGACTTAGGACAGGCGCAAACCTGCTGCGGTTTGGTTAAACTAGTTTTATCGGCCCCCTATAGCCAATGTGATAAACCAAAAAAACAATCGTAACAACAGTAAAATTCAGTTGGCAACAGGACTGAGTCAATTGTGAAAAATGAAACTGAAAGAACTAAATCTAAATAGAACTAAATATATCTTTATTCTTCTATAAGGAAACAGGATAGAGTAATTGGAGGCTGGTTACCCATAAACCAGTTTAATACGTTCATTAGCACTTGCTAGTACCGATTTCAAGTCCATCCCCTGAGTTTCTACGTATTGTTTTTCGTGTGCAGTTCCTTTGTAGATTTTGGAATGTGATTAAAATGTTCGGCTGTTGTAAGTGTTTCTTGGTATCTTCTCTACATTATTTTAGAGTCAGCTTCTTCATTTTATTATTATTTGATATCTCGTTTGTCAATGTATCTTTACTAGTAACAAAGTTACAGGTTTTCAAAGTCAGGGACTGGAAAGTTTCGTTTTGAAGACTGTTGTGCTACCTTAATAAGGAACATACTTTGTCATAGGCCTGTAGAAAATGATGGCCAGTTTTGAAGGAGTTCAGCATTCAGCAAATTTAAAAAGTACAACTCCTTTTACTAGAAAACAACCCCTTTTACTAGTAATAATAACAACGTCAGGATAAATAGGTGCTATACTTCCATACCGATCGCAGTGACTGCTACTAATTGTTTGAATAGTAAAGGGGGTCCACATTCATCAAATATAATCTAAGACAGGTATTCAGCAACAGTTAAATCCCAATATAATGACTGCTGAAGGCTGTGTTATAACTTGTGACCACATGTACATAAAAGCTTGAAATTTCCCAAATACAGCCAATAAATATTCGGGCTGGCCTCCAGACTTCGGTATCAAAATGCCCAAATCTGCAAGCACTAGGGCGCCTATTTAAGACAAATAAGTATGAATTGTCAATTATCACATACTTACACTCTCTCGTCCAATCAATAGCCCTCCTTTCACCCCTCTATTTTTCATAGATCACAGTTTTTCTACTTTTTCATGTACTAAGTAAGGGATTTTCTTATTGTTTAAAAATTGTTGTCAAACAATCATATGCAGAAAGTAAATTCACAGTAACTTCGGTATTTAGTTATTCGTACAGGCCAAAGTGTCAGACAGATAATCTTTTTATTGCCTGCAGCTATATACAATTCCCAATTAAAGTACATAAATTTTCAAAAATACGAAAAGCCCATGTAGTTAAAAACACCGAAATGTTTAAAATGTACATCAATAAATGCATTGTCTAACAACAATATTTTTAAACAATAAAATAATCTCTCACTTGGTACATGTATAAAGTAGAAAAAAATTGCTCTATGAAAAATAGAGGGATGAAAGGAAGACATTTGGTGGATTATTAAATTTGAAAAAAAAATAAATACATACACACAAATAAAATGATTTCAAAACACCAACAGTTGCTTATCTAAATCCATAAAAATATGTCAATGACAGGATAAAGCTAACATACCGTCCTTATAGTTTAACAGAATCAAGAGTGATTACAAACTGAGTACATTTTATTTCATTGTTGGTAAAAAACAACTGATCATTTTTTTCTCATATCTATTAACCAATTATAGAAATTGTAAAGCCATTGATTAAACCACTCGAAATGTAAATATGTGATAAATGCGTTAGAGAATGATAAGCCATGCTGCTCGGAGCTAAAGCTCCTCGCACTATATTTCATAGAGCATGGCTTATTACTTAATATGATAACTGACCATTTAGCTTCCTTTTTACAAACAAAGGGGTATGTAATCATTAAGCATGAAGGAAAATAAAGAAAAAAAATTATTACAACCAATCACGAAAAATGCTTCAAAACACATCTCTTAATTAGTAAACTGTGAGTTAGGTTGCAACAGTCTTTCATCGTCTATTCAGTTTACCTGAATAAGGTTAATAAAAGAGATAACGGCTAACACCCACAGAGAGTTGACAAGTGTTTTACTCTACAGAAATAAGTCATTTAGTATGAGATATGCTGATACAAATAATAAAAAATGTAATGATGTTTTTGCTACAAATATAAACTTGGGAGTTCTGAAATTTTTTTCACACAAGATTGTCCTGAAAATAACAACCAAACACTTAATAACAAGTGAATGGACTTTAAAATTTGCCGCATTAATATCTAAAAAAATGGAAATTTGCACATTTCTCAAGACCTTTTGTAAATATTTTGTAAAATATTTACATTTTCTAATTGTCTGAAGTAAAATATGTATTCGAATCATTCTTATCTCTGATTAATCCATGTATATGGCAAAATTTTATTTAAAAAATCTGCTTCATATGCGTTTTAAAGTAGCGTGATTTAATGCAAATTTGGCTGAAATTATAATTCATCTATGTATAATTTATAAAGTCATATTTGGAGGCTATCAACTTACTGGCCAATAGGACACATAACTGACCTCAATAAGACTTATGAATGAAACCGAACATTGGATTTGTTTTGTTTTCTTTATTGTTAATTGTTAGTGTGCATTTAATCCATATCCTTTCAATTGCTGATTAGCTTTGGGATCCAATGACCTGAAAATTTTACACACATACTGGGCTCATACTCATAACGCCAATGTCTACTGAAATAAATGATGATTCTTTGCCAATCCTCCGGGAAGCTTGGAGTCTGATTTTTCATCCATAGTGTTTTACAGTGTTTTTACATTAGACTAGGTTCCTTGAGCTAGCTGGCAGATTAGCGGCAGATTAACACTCTTTAATCCATCTTTCTTAATAACGTTTCACCCAATTCTTTCCCTTTCAAGATTGTGGCCATGGAGTGAGTAGTCTACCTGTATTTAACTTTATTCGTATGTTTATTATACTTATACTATAATGGAACTGGGCAGAGAAAGGGGGTGTGTTGGTACTCATAAAACGGTTTATCCCTAACGCTGGCTTCTCTAGTGCCGGTACCAAGTTCAGCTGTCCCATCTTCCTTTCATTAATTACGTTTGTCTTTTGTCATATTGCTGATTTTCCTGTGAAGTTCCCTGGCAGATTATGGTATGCAATTTTAATTTTTAGTCATTGTAGATGTTTCCTGTTATCACTATTTATTTAATTTCTTACTAAAACATATCTTGTTCAGTTAAAAAGGCGGGCTCTGTATGTTTTGTTTACCGTTTTCATAAATTGACAATATCGAAGTAAATATATATGAGATAATACATTAATTAAATACCGCATACACAGCATATAATCATGCTAAAACCAACAGAATCAGTATTCAGCAGAACCCCAGTCGGTGATACAAAAATTCCAGACCCTTAAAGTTTTGAATGTAAAGGAAAATAAGAATTCATAGTTTTTAAAGTCCAATTGCTCCTATTCCTATTATTCTTCTAATAGATGCTCCTCTTCAAAATGATTTTTTCTTTATCTGTTTGTTATAACTTAATATTTTCCTTAGCCAATTATACTTTAATAACATAAAGTTTCATAAAAATAACATTCCGTTTACTGAATGATTACACAGCAAACTTTTTTCATTCATATGGCGAGCAAAATCACGAAAGTCATAGAAACCTAGGATTTACCGGAAGACAAGCTTAACTTTCTAATGTTAAATAGAGTTTATTCCAGCAAATGTCAGTAAACATTGGATTCCTGACTTGAACCGAAACTATCATTTTGAATCTTTCAATATCTACATTTTTGTAAATTTTGTTGAAAATAAAGGAGTATCTTCCTCATGCAAAGCTCTGTTCTTAACTGATTTTGGCTTTCCATTTGGATAATATTTGGTTCAGTTTTTAAACACCTTTGGGTTTATGGTCTTCCAAATGTTTACAAATATTATCTGTACTGAAGAGACATAAATTGTCGAAATTGCCAAATGCAGAAACTAAAATAACTTCGATATTTTACTATTAGTTACACCTGATTTAAGTTAAGCTCATTAAACTTAGGATGTGCAGGCAGTAACCGTACGTTTCTTTAATGAAAAGATTGTTAATTCTGGAGCCAAATTCCTATAAACTTGAGGGAACTTGGTTAATCTTGAGAGATCTTTGGAATACTTGCTGTGACTACAATTTGCTGTCAGAAGCACGGGATTGTATCAAGGAATCCAGCGTTTTCTACTAGCAAACCCAAATTTACTGAAAAAACAGTATTGTTTTGATTTTACCTTGCCATATACACAGTTTGGTCGTTTGTTTCAAAAGATTTCTATTAGTTTTGTTATTCTTGCATCACAATCTGTTTTACTATAATCTGTTACTATAATTGAGATTGATTTTTCAGATTTATTGCTGAAAAACTACAGTATAATTTACACGTCTACCAAAGAACAAAAACAGTTTCATAGAAATACAACATATTACATCGCCTATCGACCACCGTACCAATAATTAACATAAAACAAACAATGAAATACTGAAGGAATGCGATATAAAAGTACCTCAAGATGAGGAACAACAATAAAAGCGTTCTTGGTTTTACCATGTATTTGTAGAGAGTTTGTCCAATGTGCATTTACATCACATCTTTTTGTTGTTAATTGGACAAAACAATTACAAATACATGTGAAGGTTCAGCAAAAGGAAAAACAAACGTTGTTCTGCATCTTCGAACAACCATGACTATTCTGGAGGGCTTGTCCAGGTGAGGTCTCCGATATGTACCCTATAACGGCTCTTATAACCGTTTAATAGCTAAGTTGTACTCTATAACGGCCCTTATAACCGATTAATAGAATTGAATATCTGTATAGTGAGTGAGAACAAACGTCAGTCTAAAAACGAATAATATAAGGACAACATTAGACTCACCAAGAAGCAAAGACATCACATGAGTACTGAAGAGAAAATGAAGACACAATTACATAGATGAAAACCACGTACCCAATTAACCTATGGGTGAAATAAGGTGACCCATCTCCTGCTTCTTATAAGACAGGCCGTCTTGAACATGTCGATTCCGGTATTTAAGTCGAATCCAGAAGAAAAACTAAATTTAGTTGTCAAGAGAAAAATATGTTATCTTCAGGGAAGCAGATATTTAAAAGTGTCCACAAGATCGTGATGTTGATATAAAACATCTGTAGTAATGATTCAAATTATTGGTAACATATTCTTGTCTAAGTAGCCTATTTGTAAGCAACCGAACTCTATCAAGGTAGTAACTGTATCGACCGAAGGCCTTTGAGTCGCAAATGAGTTCGAAGATGTAAACTCCATATGCCTGCGTTGTTTGAACGGTACTACACGGAAAAGGAAAAATGACAACACATGTATCGTAAAAGCGAAGTCATCGCGTTTGTCATTCACCCTAGGTAATAGTGCAGCTCTGTTATCCATTTCAGTATGAAGGTTAAGGAATGAGGCTGATGTGGAAGTGTATGTAGTAAAGTTTAATTCGAGCTGTTTTTGGATACATACACGTAAGATGAAGGAAATCACCAAAGCCAGGTGTCTACTGACAAAAATCATCTATATAGACACGGCCACCAATCGATCTAAATCACAGCTAATGTTATGACGAGAAAAAGGTTAGAGGAACGTTCGGATATGATTTGGAGGAACCTTACAAATTGGTAAACATAGCTCTTTTTTGGTGTCGTGCGCTGTTTTGAAGCATAAATGTTAAAAATTAAGAATGCCAGCATACCCTTCTATGATTAACATGTTATGAAGCAAAATAACTTTTCATTCTGTCATTAATTCGTGACTCTAGAGCATTTGGCAGTAAGAGGGGGTCAGATACAAATATTCCGGTTCCGATTGTCAAACGTTCTACGTCGATTACTAGGCAATAAATTGAGAAAATATTTTCACAAGGGAATCGTCGGAGGGTATGACGACATTCTTAGATTTTTTATTTGTTCTTTATAGCATATAGCAAGGCACCAAAAAGAGCTTTGTTTACCATTTTTCAAGATTCCTCCAAATCATATCCGGACATTCCTCTAAACTTTTTCTTATCATAGCATTGGCTGTGATTTAGATCGATTGATGGTCGTGATAGAGGAAGCTGGAAAGGATTAGGCTACTGTTTTATCTTTATTTTTAAAGAAGCCCTTTGCTGACTTTAGCTTCATTTCAACGGCGAAACTGTTCGGTTAAAAGATGTGCACATGCATGTTACGCTTCTTTGTTCAATAATCAGTCACTTGTCTCTTTTTTGACTGTATTTTGGCATTTTTCTTTCTAAGAACAACCTTTTTGTACAATATTTTATATGATAACACACTATGACCTCACCAAAAACAGTACTACAGACTACAGACTACAAGAGCCGTTCTACTGAAAACTCCAAGCTTTCTTTTCAATTTTACTGTATGCTCATTTTCAATGACATTAGGTTGGTCAATCATTATGCAGTTTCACAATTATATCAAACTAATTTTCACACATATTTTATTTGTGTTACATATTCCTATACATCGGAAAACGAATACCGAAGCAAAAATATTACTATTGAGATGTATAAAATGTTACTAAAGATCAAAATAACTTATTTTGACAAAGCTGGGTCAATAACCTTATTAATAAAAAGGTTTGCAAAATCACGAAAGAATTTTTGTCTGATGTATGTCCAGAAAACGTCCCAGGGATTGCTCAGCAACAAATTTGGACTAAATCTTACGTTGGTTTGTCACACCTTGATCTTTTCAGTACATAGAACATAGAAAACGTTGTTCGAAAATTAGCAAAGAATTCCGATCAAACCGGTGCTAAGGGCCGTCTAGAACTTAATGTGAGGTATGAGCATAGCCCATTGTTGAAGGCCTCATGGTGACTTCAAGATGAAGAACAACAGTA
>MJUU01005895.1:40903-51533 GCA_002080025.1 Modiolus philippinarum | reverse complement strand
CGACAGAAATTCTCCCTTTGTCATCATGTTGACTTACCACGCCTGCTGCCCACGACGACAGAAATTCTCCCTTTGTCATCACAGCTAAGTATGATATATTGACCAAGATATAAATGACCAATACTGTCAAAAGACCACTTATAAGACACAACGGCAAATTTCTAAAAGCAAAACAAAAATCGTCGCAATTAATACTCCAACTAAAGGTATCTTCTCATAATTAGGTGCACTGATTAGATATTCTTTGAGTTTCAGTTGTAAGTTAGCATTTTCAGGCATTTAATCTCTCTCCTAGAGCTACTGTGTTAACCAGAGCATTTCAAACAAAATTCTGAAAACTAAGAATAAAAAAACTGTGATTACAACTTCTTTAATTTCCTGAAACTCTCAAAGACATCAATTTTTTGGGGAATTCTTGTTAGCAACCATGCGTTTTGGATGAATTTTGGTCAAAACAAATATTTTCAAAGGTAAGAATTAATTTTTTTTCAATTACTCTTCTATAACCTGTGATGCTTATTTCGAGAAGAACTACCCCAGCAGCTAAGACTGTTCAATGTCGCCATATCGCTATGACCCATGCGGGTATGTATTAACGGGGAACTTGAACATCATCGATGATAAAGAAGTTAGAAAATGCTTCAGAAAGGGCCAAAAAAGGGAAAATATCGCCAAACTTCGAAAATAAACTGGCAAGCATGTTTGATCTTATAGAGGACGCAGTTACCAATTGTTGTTTAAAATGGTGCAAACAAGAAAGTACAGACAAACAAACACGCATTCAATATGTTCAAAGATAGAAAGTCACTAACAGAATAATTTTTTTAAAGATAATTATAAAGAGTCACCACCTAAGCTGTCTACAGACAGAATGAAGTTAATATAAAGAGATCTTTATATGTTTGTACCAGTCGATAAAGCCTCAAACAACGTTTCTATTATTTGAAAGAAATATTATATTGATGTCCAACAAAATGAATTGGCAAAGTCTGACACTTTCGAACGTACTAATTTTGACGAAAAAACATTAACAAAACAGCACTACAGCGATACAGATATGCTCCAAGTTCCACCTAAAGATAACACCTTGCCTACTATGTACTGGGTTCCTTAGCTTTATAAAAATCCCTACAAACATCGTTTTATTTCGACATCGAGTAACTGTTCTACCACTAATTTATCCATCCATTTAACCAGTGCATTCACCTGTATTAAAGAGTTGATTATCAAATATTGTGAAAAAAACTTATAAAAACTCTGTTGTAAATTACTTTTGGAGTGTAAAAAATTCCATTGAAATAAACTAAGAGCAATAAAAAGAACAGTTTATAATTTTTCTACACTTTACACAAACCTTCCACATAAACTGTTTAATCCTAAATTGGGAAACTTATTAAATGGTCTTTCAAATCTTCTGGTCTACAGTTCATATGTTGTAATAAAAAGCAAGGATTCTTCTCTTACATCACTTACAAAAATCATTGTTCCTGGACTTGCGATGACATGATTAAGGCACTGAATCTATAGCTAGACAACATTTTTGTTCGTTTTTGCAACATCGTCTATCAACAGGTCATTGGAATTGCCATCGGTACAAACTGTTCACCTCTCATTGCAGATCTTTTCCTGTTCTGTTACGAACGGGACGACATGAAAAAACTACAACATGGAACCATACAAAACAGTGATCAACTTATTTCTATTATCAATGACAACAACAGGTATATCGACGATATCCTTACTATTGACAATCCCAAATTTTTAGACTATGTCGACCTCATTTACCCACAAGAACTGAAACTAAATAAAGCTAACAATGATTCTAAATACTGCCCATTTCTCGATCTAACTATAATCGTTGACTCTGGAAAAATTAAAACTAAAATTTATGTTTAAAGGGATGATTTTGATTTCACTATTACTAATTTCCCTTTCCTTGATGGCGACGTTCCTGTAGCTCCATCATGAGGGGAATATATATCTCAACTGGTACGATTCGCACGCGTCTGTTCTATTCTTGACGACTTTAATGAACGTAACCTTACTATCACATCTAAACTTTTACAACACGGTTACAGATTTCATAGATTGATAAACACATTAAAATAGTTTTGTAGAATATATGAACATTTGATATCTAAATATAATGCGACTCGCAAACAGCTTATTACTAATGGCATTTCTCACCCTCGTTTTTACGGAAATATTGTTAAAAATGTCAAAAAATGATGAAATATCCAGAAAAACTGGGACGTAACTTACTTTCTTTACGTAATAAGGGATATTGGCCGTATAATCTTCATCCAAATCCTTCGGGAAGTTTTGAATTTGATTATTATTCCGTAGTGCAACAGTGTTTTACCAGCAGACTAGGCTCCTTGAGCTAGCCGACAGTTAAGCGGCGAGCTCTGCTTGACCCATCTTTCTAAATTACATTTTGTCTTAATCTTACCTTTTTCAAGATTGTGGTCGTGGAGTTAGTGGTCTACCTGTATTCGGTTTTATTTGTATGTTTATTATACTATAGGGAAACGTGATAGAGAAAAGTGGAGGTTCGGGTACCCGTAAACCGGTTTAACCCTACGACTAGCTGTTGCTGGTGCCAGTACCAAGTCCGGATATCCTGAGTTCCTTTCGTTATCTATGTTTGTCTTTTGTCATTTTATTGTTTTTCTTGTGCAGTTCCCTGGTGGATTGTGGCATTTGATTGTAATGCTCGGCCATTGTAAATGTTTCCTGTTATCTTTTCTTCATCAATTTCAAAAAATATTGATTCCAATTTTGGTTAATTTCCTGAAACTCTCAAAGACAAGCAATTTTTGGGAATTCGTGTTAGCAACCTTACTTCTTGGATTCATTTTGGTCAAAACAAATATTTTCAATGGCTATTTTTACGGTACCAAGTCCGGCTGTCCCCGAGTTCCTATTCTTGTTTACGTTTGTCTTTTGTCTTATTTGTGTTTTTCCTGTGTAGTTCCCTAGCATGTAATTATAATTTTCAGCCATTGTAGGTGTTTCCCGTTGTCCCTTTTATTTCATTAAGAATTCAAAAATTTTTTAATTTCAATTTTGGTAAATTTCCTGATACTCTGAAAGACCAGTAATGCTTGGAACTCTACTTAGCAACCACAACTTAATAAAGGCCAATTTGTGATTTGGAGTGAGCAGGCAAGACACTAGGTTCCGTGGAACCTTTACGTATTATTTTATAACAAATCTGTTCTTAGCTGATTTTTTAATATCAGTTGATTATTCGTTCTTTATCAGAGTTTATACAACTTTTTACCGCCCAAACGTTTTAATTCTATCAACAATTGAGATACAAAGGTTGTCGGAATGACCATCTTAATTTGGCGTTCATTCAATATTATAATGTTTTATTGGTAATCACTAGTTCTGAAAACAAACAGCATCAAACAAACGATACAAACGTAGTATGAAAAAGACAATCTCTTACATCCTCTTTAAAATGATGATTTATTGACAAGCCAAGGAAAAGAGACGAAGCATTAAAAAAAAGAAATAACTTGACCATTAAATTCAACTGAGCTTTTAAATATTGTAGACTAAGTCTCTGGATTCTTTTCTATTCTGTTTTTTTTTTATTACATGGTATCCTTATTTTCCTTTCAGAGTATCTAGCACGAAGTATGCAGTAAATAGAACTATTAGTAGAGATCAGAAGAGGAAAGAAACGAAGTTTAAGGGTTGAATTCTACACGTTTAGCCTTTACACTTTATAAAAATGATATATTATTGTATCCATACCGCTTTGGGTTTTCCAATTCTTCTGTTACCAAATTCAAGAAATTCCTACAATATCATATTAAAGGTATTAAGACAGTGTGAACAAACTGCTTATTGTCACGACAGAACTCCTTTGAACATTTGCATATGACTTTAAAGTAATAGAAAACTTACAGTATAGTCACAAGTTATAGCATAAACTACAATAAAAGAGCTGTTGACAGATTAATACAAAACCTTCTACTGAATTCAATTGTAATTTCTTTAAATTGATGATGTTCTTTCACTCAGAAACTCATATTCCAGTAAATACTAACGAAAGATGTTAAATATTCCAGCCAACTTGAAATTTAAAACAACATAAAAATGAAAAAGTCCGCATGATATTCGGATTTGTATCTCGCTATTACAATCATTTACGACTTTTATTTAACATTTATGACAAAAGACAGGATAGAGAAAGGGGAGGTTTGGGTACCCATAAACCGGTTTAACCCTACCACTGGCTTTTGCTAGTGCCGGTACCAAGTCCGGCAATCCCGAGTTCCTATCGTTATTTATGTTTGTCTCTTGTTTTCATTTTTGTTTTTCTTGTGAAGTTTGCCTGTAAATTGTGGCATGTGATTGTAGTTCCTGGCCTTTGTAGGTGTTCGCTGATTTCCTGTTTTTGTAATGTAATGATATCAAATTTTCAATCGAAATTTTTTCATTTTTATGTTGGGACACCCCTTCTGACCCTACATACTATATGTATCTCAGCAGACATGATATGGTAAAATATCCTCAAGAGTTGAAGAAATTCCTTATCAAAAAACAACTCCTTTCAGAATGTGGAAAGACAGGTTGAATTTGACACTCCAAAAAGTCTATGAATATCTTCAAGGTCTGGTTGACTAATAACATATGCTACGATTTTTCCTTTTGACATACTATTTCTCAGTTTACGGGCGATATATGCATAGATTAAGTACGAAAAACTTACTGGTGGGTTAAACGTTCGTGGATTGTTCTCGGAGACGTATTTCATGGCAGATTTAAAGACTTTGCTAGACAGCATTGTACTTTGTACTTTTTAATTTTACACAAATAGATAAATAAATGAAGTATTAAATGAAGTATTATTAACAAGTCGGGAAAGCATTACAGAGTAAAGATAACAATTAACACCTTCAACAGCCGAAAATTACAATCTCATGTCTCAATCCGCAAACGAACTGCACTACAGAAAACACAAAACAGACCTGTGAAAAAACATACAATGTAAATAACGATAGGAACTCGGGATAGCCGGATTTTGTACCTGCACTAATAAAAGCTAACAGTAGGGTTAAACCCGTTTATGGGTATCCAAACCTCCCCTTTTCACTCAAGTTATACATGACACCTGTTGCTAAAATCTGTTGAAATTCCAATACAAACACTAGTTGACTAAAAACTAGCATAGGAAAATCAAATTATTTTCCTTGAAAAAGTTTTTACAGTAACTCTTTGTACTGGAATAGGCTTTTATTCATTGTTTTTATTTGTATTTGTATTTCTTGTTGACGACCCCGCATCCATGACAAGAGGATATACATGGGTGTGGCGTTGTTCAACATTAAGCAAGTGAATTCCGCTTAAACCGGTGCTAGGGTCCGTAAAGATGAAGAACAACATGAAAACGTTGTTCCTTTAGCTTACTCTGACCCTGGTGAATGAAAGGATATGGGGTAAATGCACATGAGACAAAGTCTATACAAATACATGGTAAAAACAGGCAAAGGAACAACGCTTTTATTGTTGTTCTTCATACTGAAGTCACCATGAGGCCTTCAACAATGAGCTTTGCTCATATCTCATAGTAAGTTCAAGACGGCCCCTAGCACTTTTTTGAGTAGAATTCTTTGCTAATTGTCGAACAACGCTACATCCATGTTTTTTTCTGGTCATGGATGCGGGATTGTCAACAAACATTTATTTAACTGGCAAAGTGCTCTTACAATCACTGTCTTCCGTTGCCCGACAAAAGCACTAGTGTCTTAAGCTAGTGGACGATAACAAAATATAGACAAACAAAGGGCACTCATCAAGTCGATTGTAATACAATTTGGCATTATAAAAAAGTGAGATGTGGGCACTTTAAACAGATTGTCACAATTACATTACGAAATTACAAAAATAAATGCCAAAGTTTGAAAGTATGATAATATATCCATACGAGAAATTCTCTAACGAACAAGTACACCATAACTGAAATATATACAGAGCATATATCTCTCGCACGGGGAATCTTTTCACGGACTCCACACTGCAGGAGCGACAGACTACAGTCGTAAATGGTGAATGAAAGGATATGGAGTAAATGCACATGAGACAAAGTCTCTACAAATACATGGTAAAAACAAGCAAAGGAACAACGCTTTTATTGTTGTTCATCATCTTGAAGTCACCATGAGGCCTTCAACAATGAGCTTTGCTCATACCGCATTGTAAGTATAAGACGGCCCCTAGCATCGGTTTGAGCGGAATTGTTTGCTAATTGTCGAACAACGCTTCATCCATGTCTTCTCTGGTAATGATGTATTTATAGGGATTTTGTCCCATGTACTTTTACTCTATATTCCTTAATTTGTTCATTTGTATATTTCTAATTCCAATTAATGCAAAAGTTTTTCCGTCTACCCATTTTTTTAATTAATGTAAGCTAGAAATTATAACATACGTATCTTTAAGATTACCAAGGTCTAAGTAGCAAACTGGCAAGATCACATGATCGTACCAGTGTTGAGCGTCACAATTATTCATGGCCAATGATTCCTTATCCTCATATACCGGGTATATATATTAAAGAACTTACCATCCACCGAACGCCCACATTCCGCTGTATATAGCTGACACCCATGACGCCGGATTTTTGTCTGTACCTTCAAAACCAGTAGACAAACTTCCGTATGCATCTCCTATAAAAAATTAGATCGTTTCCGTATGTATTATTTCTTATAAAAATGTTTTATTTTTATTAACAAAATAACGAGATACATGAGTATGTGAGCTGTTAAAAGGGATGAATTTAAAATCTAAAATATGACCTAAAGCACAAAACACATGGCAAAATAAAAGAATAGAAACAATAAAAAGGTCGACCGATATATTTCGACAAATCTGTCATCTACGAGTTGGTCGTAATGAATGAAGTAGTAGTTAAAAAATAATATATTGTTTACAGGTAAAACATCTTTGACATTGTGTGTACAGTGTTTAAAAAAATGAATATGATACAGGTAAAAATCTTTGACATTATATGTATTATATGCCAAAGCTGTTGTTGACAGGGCCTCGGAATCCGTTTGTAAACAGAATAGACAACATATTCTGCACCCAAAACGCAAGTCACAGAATGACAGAGTACCTCTTGTTCTCAATTACCATCCCCACAACATAGCCATCCGCAACATTCTCTTGAATAATTTTAAGAGAATTCTTATGGAAGACAGTTTGATGGCTGATGTTTTTCAATCAGTGCCCCTCATGGCTTTTCGTCGCGGTAAATCTCTTCGCGAGCATCTAGTCAGCAGTAACTTAAAATCTAAAGTACAGGGGCACTAAAGGATGTAAAAGATCGAGATGTGTTACCTGCCCCCATACTCTTGAAATCAACGAAATTCGAGGTCCTGACAACACATTTACCATACACAATGGATACACATGCACAACACAGAATCTGGTATATGCTATCATATGTGGGCAGTGTCATAAGATATACATAGGGGAGACCTGCCGACGACTGGGTGACCGCTTTGCGGAACACATCCGCTCTGTCCGTAATAATACGGATTGCCCAGTCGGCAATCATTTCAGACTCCCNAACCACTGCCCACAAGATATGCAAGTAACAGTGCTAATAAAATTACATGGAGGCCAGGACAATAGACGTACGTTGGAACAACGGATTATTTTCAGACTAGGCACTTTGAAACCCAGGGGGTTTAAACGTAAAACAATCATTCTAAGACTGATTATTCGAATTTCGTTTGGTTTCATGCATTTTAAACATTTTTTTTTTGAAAATATGGATTTCCTTTGTTTGGGTTCTAGTGCTGCTGATGGGGGGTTGGTTTCCGAGGTGGCCGTACAGCTCGTTAAAATTATTGCAGTTGGAGGAAACACATGTGTTATGGTCTCATGTTCATTTACTCCGTATCCTTTCGTGAAATAATGAGTCTCGATGTCGTATGTTTTTCAGTGGCTGGAATGTTGATAATGTTGCTAATAGTGTACATATAATGTCAAAGATTTTTACCTGTATCATATACATTATTTTTATACACTGTACACACAATGTCAAAGATGTTTTACCTGTAAACAATATATTATTTTTTAACTACTACTTCATTCATTACGACCCACTCGTAGATGACAGAATTGTCGGAATATATCGGTCGACCTTTTTATTGTTTCTATTCTTTTATTTTGCCATGTTTTTTTTGTGCTTTAGGTCATATTTTAGATTATAAATTCATCCCTTTTAACAGCTCACATACTCATGTATCTCGTTATTTTGTTATTGGCCTTGAGAGCTGTTTCGCAACACATATATTGTTTTATTTTATTACCTTGCCTTGTAGCTCTCTTGCGTTTTAACTTATTTCAGGAATATGTGTCAGATGCTGTATCTGTCCACTAGTTCAGGACATTATTACTTTTGCCGGGGACCAGATGACAGCGATTGTAAGACTGCTTTGACAATTAATTTTATATTTGTTGACATTCCCGTATCCATAAGCTAAACTAAACATGTATGTGACAATTTTCGACAATTAGTAACTAACCCCGCAAAACTTCTGCTAGGGGCCGTTTTGCTATGAGGTATGAGCAAAGCTCATTATTGAAGGCCTCATTGTGACTTCGAGATGAAGATCAACAATAAAAGCGTTGTTCCATTGCTTGGTTCTACAATGTATTTGTAGAGATTTTGTCTCATTTGCATTTAATCCATATCCTTTCACTATTTATCAAAATAACAGAAAAATAATAGAAAAATGCTTCAAATTACCACTGGTTAGCTTCATAGTTAATGTAACATTGTCGTTACATCGGAACAACAATGACAGAGTTTACCTGAGGTAGGACTAGTTTACCTGAGGTTTTCTTATTTTCTTTCGACAACACCATATTTTGTAGTTAGAAACCAATTCTTCAATGTTATATCTGAAAGTAATATCTTACCTAGAAAGACAGATTCCCTCCCAACTTTTACTATCACATACAACTTACCCCCAAACAAGACATATATTCCACCAATCACTATGACAAATAAGCCTGTAAGTTTCAGTACTGTAAAAAGTATTTGTGCTGAGGCAACAATTTTCACACTGATGCAATTAGTTATGCTAGCAGTCGCTGAAAAAGAAATTTTAAATCAAACCAGATAACTTGACAATCAAATAGAACCATAGTCAATTAGGCTACTCAGTTAATAGGATGTATTTATAGGAAAACGTGCACGGGTTTACCGATTATTTTCGCTCATTTGTGTTCTGTTTTTTATCACTAGATGTTTATGGGATCATTAGTGTAATAACTGGACATGAACTAATAATATAACAAAATGGGGGTATTAACAAATTTACCGACTGGAAATGACAAAAGCAAAAGTCCAAGGGGAAAAAGGACAATGCAGATGGAGAACCAGTGAAAAAATTGCCGACTGCAATGGTCCTGGCTTGGCACTATCATTTCAAAAGGGATGGTGGATGTAACTGGTTAACCGGTTTAATATCGTATCAAACCTCCCCTTCCATTGACACCTGTCCATTGAAGTAGTTTCAGATAACAACTCCATGAGTATTTCATTTTTTCACAATAATGTTAAATATTATTGCACGACTGGAAGTAATTTGTATTAACATAGTATTTTATTGACGGAAATTATATCTGAAGACATCTAGCTAGAGCATCAACTTACCTATCACAGTAACTGCTATAAATTGTTTAAATAGTAAAGGGGGTCCACATTCATCGAAAATAATCTTAGACAAGTATTCAGCAACAGTTAATCCCATAATAATGACTGCTGAAGGATGTGTTATAAGTTGTGACCACATGTACATAAAAGCAGGAAATTTCCCATATACAGCCAAAAGGTATTCGAACTGGCCTCCAGACTTTGGTATAAGAACACCAAGCTCTGCAAACACTAAGGCACCTATATAGAATAAAACGATTCAGCTAAAAAGTTTTGAAACTATCATTAATCTCAATATTTTTTTTTCTATTTTTTAACATTGTTTTACACTAAAATACACAATACGCTAAACCAACACGACATATGTCATTAAGTTAATTATTCTAATTTGAACTTTGTGTTGGATATGTACGTTACATAATACATTTATCTGATTCCAACCAATCAGTAATTAAACCAACACGACATATGTCATTAAGTTTATTATTCTAACTCTAACTTTGTGTTTGATATGTACGTTACATAATACATTTATCTGATTCAAACCCATCAGTAATTAAACCAACACGACATATGTCATTAAGTTTATTATTCTAACTTGAACTTTGTGTTTGATATGTACGTTACATAATACATTTATCTGATTCAAACCCATCAGTAATTAAACCAACACGACATATGTCATTAATTTTATTATTCTAACTTGAACTTTGTGTTGGTAATGTACGTTACATAATACATTAATCTGATTCCAACACATCAGTAATTAAACCAACACGACATATGTCATTAAGTTTATTATTCTAACTTGAACTTTGTGTTAGATATGTACGTTACATAATACATTTATCGGATTCCAACCCATCAGTAATTAAACCAACACGACATATGTCATTAAGTTTATTATTCTAACTTGAACTTTGTGTTGGATATGTACGT
>MJUU01005895.1:23562-35569 GCA_002080025.1 Modiolus philippinarum | reverse complement strand
ATGTACGTTACATAATACATTTATCTGATTCCAACCCATCAGTAACTAAACCAACACGACATATGTCATTAAGTTTATTATTCTAACTTGAACTTTGTGTTGGATATGCACGTTACATAATACATTTATCGGATTCCAACCCATCAGTAATTAAACCAACACGACATATGTCATTCAGTTAATTATTCTAACTCTAACTTTGTGTTGGATATGTACGTTACATAATACATTTATCGGATTCCAACCCATCAGGAATTAAACCAACACGACATATGTCATTAAGTTTATTATTCTAACTCTAACTTTGTGTTGGATATGTTCGTTACATAATACATTTATCTAATTCCAACCCATCAGTAACTAAACCAACACGACATATGTCATTAAGTTTATTATTCTAACTTGAACTTTGTGTTGGATATGTACGTTACATAATGCATTTATCGGATTCCAACCAATCAGTAATTAAACCAACACGACATATGTCATTAATTTTATTATTCTAACTTGAACTTTGTGTTTGATATGTACGTTACATAATACATTTATCTGATTCCAACCCATCAGTAATTAAACCAACACGACATATGTAATTTAGTTAATTATTCTAACTCTAACTTTGTGTTGGATATGTACGTTACATAATGCATTTATCGGATTCCAACCCATCAGTAATTAAACCAACACGACATATGTCATTAAGTTAATTATTCTAACTCTACCTTTGTGTTGGATATGTACGTTACATAATAGATTTATCTGATTCCAACCCATCAGTAATTTCAGATAGGAAAAGATTTAATGTTTAGTAGACCTCTTTATTACCAAAAGCAAACAGTTTGTTTTGTGTTGATGCCTTGTTAAGACATAGAAAAAGAAATAAAAAAAATTAAATTTCTTTTTGCTTGTAGATAAAAATTCGTTATTTTATTCCTATTGATTAGAGATTTAAAAATACCAGTATTATTTTTCTTGTTTCTTGTTTGTATTTTTAAAATAATATGTTAGTGCAGTTGGCTGGCGGTGGGTATTATGGAATTCTGTAATTAACTGTAGAAACATTTACATAAGGTGAACAATCAATGATGCTTACCAAATACTGCAATAATTCCACATAAACACCATATTATCATGCTTAAACCAACAGAACCAGTATTGAGTAGGACACCTGTCGGTGATACAAAAATTCCAGACCCTAAAAATTAGAAGCACTAAAGTTTAGGTTTTCTTTTATGTCGATACTAATTAAACTATTCCTATCATATGTTTCTTTCTTCGAAATGTTTTGATTTTAAATTCTGCATTTACCATAATTCTGTAGATCCCGTTACTCATTGAAAAAGAATAAATGACAGAAAATAACAATGTGTCACCTAAATACCAAAGAACAAAAAAACCTTTAAAACATACACACAAAACGGATAATACAATCATTTGCAGTGGTACTAGTTAGTCAGTTTACAGTTGATCAAAAACTTTGCATCCTTCTTTCCTAATTTTTAAGTTCTATGCTTGTCAAACCTTATCACTTTTACTTCGTTGGTTTTAAAATTCCCTCAGTGTTATAAAAATAAAATAGGAATGAATAAATAACAATGTTCATATAATATCTATAATCATCAATTTATAGAGGAATAGACAAAAGTTGTCGAAGTGGCCATTTGCAGCTAAAACATTTACAGAAATTTTGGTATTTTGTTATTTACACTAATTGAAGTTTTACCAACGACTGTACCAACCAGTAGTGCAGTCACACTAAAAAATCCAAGTCTTACCAACGACTGTACTAGCCACTAGAGCAGTCCCACTAACAAATCCAAGTCTTACCAACGACTGTACCAACCACTAGTGCAGTCCCACTAAAAAATCCAAGTCTTACCAACAACTGTACCAACCAGTAGTGCAGTCCCACTAAAAAATCCAAGTCTTACCAAAGACTGTACCAACCAGTAGTGCGGTCCCACTAAATAATCCAAGTCTTACCAACGACTGTACCAACCAGTAGTGCAGTCCCAGTAAAAAACCCAAGTCTTACCAACGACTGCACCAACCACTAGTGCAGTCCCACTTACAATCCAAGTCTTACCAACGACTGTACCAACCACTAGTGCAGTCCCACTGAAAAATACAAGTCTTACCAACGACTGTACCAACCACTAGTGCAGTCCAACTTAAATTCAAGTGTTACCAACGACTGTTACAACCACTAGAGCAGTCCCACTAAAAACCCAAGTCTTACCAGCGATTGTGCCAACCACTAGCAGTCCCACTAAAAAATCCAAGTCTTACCAACGACTGTTCCAGCCACTAGTGCAGTCCCACTAAAAAATCCAAGTCTTACCATTGACTGTACAAACCTTAAGTGCAGTCCCACTAAAAATTCAAGTCTTACCAACGACTGTACCAACCACTAGTTGCAGGCCCACTAAAAAATACTAGTCTTACCAACAACTGTACCAAAAACTGGTGCAGTCCCACTAACAAAATCCAAGTCTTACCAACGACTGTACCAACCACTTGTGCAGTCCCACTAAAAATCCAAGTCTTACCAACGACTGTACCAATCTCTAGTGCAGTCCCACTATAAACCCAAGTCTTACCAACGACTGTACCAACCACTAGTGCAGTCCCACTAAAAAATCCAAGTCTTACCAACGACTGTACCAACCACTAGTGCAGTCCCACTAAAAAATCAAGTCTTACCAACGACTGTACCAACCACTAGTGCAGTCCTACAAAACATCCAAGTCTTGCCAACAACTGTACCAACTACTTGTGCAGCCCCACTAGAAATCCAAGTCTTATATATATATAGTCATACCAACGACTGTACCAACCACCAGTGCAGTCCCACTAAAAAAATCAAGTCTTACCAACGACTTACCAACCACTAGTACAGTCCCAATAAAAAATCCAATTCTTACCAACGACTGTACCACCCATTAGTGTCGTCCCACTAAAAATCCAAGTCTTACCAACGACTATACCAACCACTAGTGCAGTCCCACTAAAAATCCAAGTCTTACCAAAGACTTTACCAACCACTAGTGAAGTCCCACTAAAAATCAAAGTCTTACCAACGACTGTACCAATCACTAGTGCAGTCCCACTAAAAAATCCTAGTCTTACCAACGACTGTACCAACCACTAGGGCAGTCCCACTAAAAAATCCAAGTTTTCTCTTCAGTTCAACTGTATCCTCCCTTTCAATTACTACTTTTGGTTGGTCAGCCATTATTGGAGAACACAACAAAATCAAGATGCCCAAGAAAAATGTCGAATATATCTTTGTTGTACTATCCACAAGAGATATTTATATACATACATAGATTACTTATAGATTATACTAATGAAAGGTATAAAAAGTTACTGAAAATCGTAGCAACTAAAGTTCACATAGCTGTGTCAATAATCCAAGAAATAAAACAGTGTTCAAGTGTCGTACGTAATTTGTATGTTATGTGTGTCCTAGATACTTAAAAATATATATCAAGATGGGTTTGTACCTAAGTTATAAAAAAGAAACAGGCATTATTGTTGAAGGGCTTATGGTGATTTCAAGATGAACAATAAGAGCGTTGGACCATTTTTTTCTTTTACGTTGTATTTTCGTCTCTCGTATATGTACTCCATGTCCATTCATTTGTATTTACGATAAAAAAAAACCTCATAGTGTCTCAGTAAAATATATTCTACACCACACGTGTACAAACGGTTATGGAAGTGCGTATTATGATTAATAAGGTTAAAGGTTAAATAAACAATATATAAACGACAACTTATGTCTCATCAGTGCAGATCAAACCAAAACATTTGTAAGTACATTAACCGAAAAACATGTTAACGCTGATAGAGAACAAATAAAGAAAGGGTCTAATTACAAAATCCAAAATTCAGCTAAGGACAGAGCTATGTACGACAGAGATACTCCTTAAAATATGATTCATTGACTTACATTTGACCATCATATATGTTTACGTCCGGGTTCATATCGTAATAACGGTATGTTTAAGGATTGTCTGACCTTGCATTACGTGGTAACCTAGTAATTTTTTACATACGAAATATATAGATAAACTTACATTTTGAGGCAATAAAGTTTTTTGCATTATTGCTTTTCTGAATTTCAGCCATTTAAAACTGAAGTTTAGAGTTTTGAAATATGGTTTATCTACTACATTTAAGTTTTTTTCAGACATATATTTTGATTAGATCTTATATGTTTTGGGACAATTTCTTATGACTTATTGTTATTAAAACAAATAAAAATTTATGTAATGAAAATTTCTGTGTTCAGCAGAACTTTTAGTATGTTATTTCAGAAATGTCAAGTTGTCACTAAGCTTTGCATTTCTTCATAGGTCAACAGTAAAAAATTGAAGTCAAGTCACAGGGATATTCAGTCCGATGCTTGTTCAACACCTTAATTGATATAGGAAAGATAACAGGAAACACCAAGAATGACCGAAAAATTACAATCACATGCCACAGTCTTCCAGGTTCTACACAAGAAAAACAATAAAATGACAAACATAGACAACGATAGGAACTCGGGAAAGCCTGACTTGATACCGGCACTAGCAAGAGCTAACGGTATGTTGGAACCAATTTATGGGTATCCAAACCTCCCCTTTCTCTATCCTGTATCACTATAGTATAATAAACATATAAATAAAACCCAATACAGGTAGAAGGAAAGAATAAGACAAAACGTAATTTAGAAAGATAGGTCAAGGAGTGCTCGCCGCTAAACTGTCGGCTAGCTCAAGGAGCCTAGTCTGCTGGTAAAACACTGTCGGATTTTACGGAATAAAAATCAAATTCAAAACTTGGTAAAGAATCATCATGAATTTCAGTAGACATCGGCAGTATCAGTGAGAGGACAGTATACCTGTAAAATCTTCAGGTTATTGGATCCAAAAGCCAATTTAACGGAATTATGAATATCCTGTCAATATCCCCTTTTACGTAAAGAATGTAAGTTACGTCCCAGTTTTTCTGGATTTCTAATAAGTTTTTTGACATTTTTCAACAACATCGATGTAAAAACGAGGGTGAGCAATTTACTCCCTCTCTGTCTGGAAACGCTATTATGTAATACAAAATGAATCAAAATGGTATATGTAAATACAGCTTATATAATACAACAATAATATTCTAGCTTCTACTGCTTACGGAGTATATGTTTCACAACTGATTCGGTACGCGAGAGCTAGCACAAATTACAAAAAAATTCTCATTAGACAGTTATCTCCGTGTTCGCCTTATTAATCAAGGCTTCAAACAATTTCGTCTCATACGATCATTAAAAAGTTCTTAAATAGATATCCCTTAAGCTTGTTAAAGTTCGAATTCTTATTCAAGACTATCTTTTTACTTAATACTGGGAAGATAATTTCTTTTAAATGGCAACGATCTTTCAAAGGCAATTGCTGTTGAGTTACTACCGAACACTAACATAATGGAAGTGTGTGTGTGTGTGTGTGGGGGGGGGTGTCTAGCCGTGTCAACCCGGTTTAATCAACCATTTCTTTCCTAATGCCTGTACTAAGTCAGAACCATTGTAGTCGACAATTTTGCCGGTGGTTACCACCTGATTTGTCTTTTTATCTAATGGACTTCGGCTCTTGACCACTCTGTTCGATAATTTTGTAATTACCCCCATCTACATTGATGATATATTTGTTACATTTGGAAGTGCAATTTAACAATAGCCAGCTGGTTTACCAAAAAGCACGAATTGTGCTCCTCGCAGACTAGTTTTCATATTCTTATGAGAATGTATTTCTTCAGGAACTCGTAAACGATCATAAAATAAAAGATACTAGATCCTTCAATCTCACTTTTAGATATATTGATGATTTTTTTTCCATTAATAACACATTTTTACACATCTTTCCACATCTTTGTGTTTATGGTCTTCCAAACGTTTAGATTTTATCTGCACTGAAGAGACATAAGTTGTCGAAACGCGCATATGCAGAAATTAAATTCACAGTAACTTGGGTATTTAGTTGTTAGTACCTTCTGGAAAATTCCAAGTTTCGGTCCAAACAATGATTCAGAATTCTTCTTTTTTCTAAATACTGAGATGATAATTTCTTTTTACTGTTTACGACCTATCATTACGAACTGCTGATGAGTTTCTACCGGACACAACCGCAATAATAGGGGAGGCTTGGTGCTCCATAAAACCGGTTAAAACCGCCATTTCTTTTGAAATGCCTGTTCCCAGTCTACAATTTTTCGGTGCATTTACACCTTCTTTCCATTTTTGTTTTTTGGACTTTAGCTCATGGCAATTTTACCCGGTAATTTTTTATTACCACCATCTACATAAAGGCAAAAGCTGTGCAAACTGCGCTATTTTATTTGAATGAGATTTATTTATCCATGTGAAATTCGTCTAATTATGCTTATGGTTTGTTATTATTACTCTATTTGAAATATAACTCGAACCTATGAAATAAGCAAGCTGTTCGCGTAGAAGAATAGCTAATTGTACAGGTTCTCGAAGGCTACTTCTTGCATTCCGTAATGTCAAACACAAATATAAAACATGGAAACACTTGAATAAACATAATATTTCACTGAAATATAATTAAAAAAAATCTGTGTTTATTTTAATTTCAGGTACTGATCCAATTTTACTATGATGTTCTCTACATTGTAAATTCCTGTGTTGGTGCAACATTCAGTAGTAGTTGGATAGTTCTGTTAAATATATCTGTTAAAGAAAAAAAAATAATCAGCTTCTAGTAGTTGTCTTTATCTGTAATTTATACTGATTATCAAAATTTATGACAAAAATAAACGAGTATTTCAGCAGCATATGTTGCAAAAACGTCTAAAACGGGAATGTTGAGTACATTGTTGTCATCGAAAAATTTCTGAAATTATGCACAAAAAATATCAAAACATCAATACATTCAATGGGAACACTTACCAATTTAAACTAACAGTCAAAGGATATAATGTAAATGCACAGGAGACAGTCTCTACAAATACATGATTAAACCAAGCAATGGGCCAATGCTTTTATTGTTCGAGGGTTAGAGAAGTAACATGTACCATGGATTTCATTGGTTTCTTTGTCTAAGGGTTAGAAAATGACATTAACCAATCGGCCACCAAACAGACCTTTCAAAACACTATATGCCTCACTGGTAGTGTGACGGATGTCGCTAGCGGGGCAGGACATGCTTACCCTTCTGGAGCACCTGATGCCACTCCCGGTTTTCATGGGAGATCACACTGTGAGTGCCTTTGTTCTTAATGTTATCTTTTTATTTCCGTGCATTGTAGCTGTCTCACGTCCTTGTTTTGTCTTTGTTTTTATCTGTTACCGTTTTTGCCATGTCTTTGGACTTCGATTTTTGTAGTCATCGCTTTCCTTGTTCCTTCGGTATTCTACTGCCGTTGTTTTATTGTTGTTCTTCATGTTGAAGTTACCATGAGGCCTTTAACAATGCACTATGTTCATACCTCAAAGTAAGTTCAACACTATTTGGCTAAGGTTGATTTATATTAAATTTATTTGTAGCACTCAATGTTAATTGCTTTGGTCAATTTAAATCTAGTAGAACATTTGCAATGTGGAAAAAGTTATAATAACACTCCAAGTTAAGGAATAGTTTGATTTTGAGGAGATATATATATTGATTCAATATGTCAGAAATCCAGTCATTTCCGCTTATTTGAGGGAACGATTTCTGCATTTGACTATATAAGACTTTCTTCCCCGAATGTCCCATATTATGTTTTAAAAACGTTAGAGACATTTAACGTAAATCAGTATATTTGGTGTTAAGTGTACAAATGAATAAATCATAATCTTTCGAAGATGCAGATTTTTCATTTTGAAATACTATGTACCGTATAGCGGGTAATTTTCGCGGGTCAAAAATTTCGCGGATTTGAGTGGAAAATGTATGCCAAAAAAATTAGCGTTTTAAATTTTCGCGAATTATCAAAGATCCTTTATATATCCTATGAATACATAAAATATTCGCGGAATTTATTTTCGGGATTTAAGTCCATCCGCGAAAATACGCGAAATATAAAACCCCACGAAAATTACCCGCTATACGGTATTGCATATCAGAAGTCATCGAATTCACACCATATTACGAAACAGCAAATACTATTCATTCTTAAGTATCTTTGTCTAGATTTTTCAAAGTTGTTATCCTCAGTACATGTACTCTTGCTAACTGTGCTCTGTGAGTAATAACAATGATCTGATTTTGTACATCCTATTTGTGTTATCAGTTTTTGTCTTGATTGATCTACCATGTCTGGAACATATCCATTTTACCCAGTCAATGTATTGTACATACCAATTCCTGGTAAACGTAATCCAAACACTACAAACGGGAAATAAAGAACAGCTCCAACTCCTAGGTATGTAATAGCATACCAGAATTCTGGTTTGACCTTCTCTAGAAACGGCGATACAACTAGGTAGATACAGCAAAGACATACTACTACTGGTATTATGAGCGGAACCTGTGAATGAAAACTTAGTCATAGATATACATGTGGAAATATACATTTCATAAGAAAATAAGTATTTGCTATTATTGAGAATCAGTATTTAAAATATAGTATGTGTTCCAATAAAGTTTTTCCCATACTCACACTTTTTTTCCGAATACATCATTTCTAACTTTATTTAAAGGACACGAAGAAAATAAATAAATAGTAAAAGTACTGTACTTCGAATTCTTCTAAGTTAAAAAGAAATTATACTTTTGAAAGACGTTCCACTAAACAAATAATTATCATTTAGGAAATGACGGTACAGGTATGTTAACGAAAGGCTTGATTTTTCAGCAAAAATAAAATAAAAATTGTCGTGGAATTTATGGTAGTATTCGGGTTAAAATATTATATAACAGAACTGTATCAAGTCCAAAACCTTGGATCTTGTTACATTTTTTAAGTTACTGCTAGAACCAAATTATTATTTATAAAATTCAAGGCACATAATCGAAATAAAAAACATCCTTCTTTCTTCAAGAAAGAGGTCATGGTAGTTAAACCTTACCTGTATGGAAGTTCTTTGCATGAGTATGATTATTATAGTATAGGGAGATGGGAAATACAGAATAGAGGTTTGGGTACTACATTACAGGTTTAACTCCAACGCTGGCGTTTCCTTGTGTCGGTATCAAATCCAACTGTCTCAGTTTATTATCATGGTTTAAGTTTGTCTTTTGTCTTTCGTTTTGAGTTCTCTGGCTGATTGTGGCCATTTTCAGTAATGTTAGACGTTTTCTCCTGTCTTTTTTTTTCATCAATTAGAAACATCCTTTAGAAGCACTCTAACAAGAATAAATAAAAACTTACACGTAAAGGCCTGTCTACATCCTTCATTTTATATCTCAGGATAATATGTGAAACCATGCCCAGTCCATAAAAAAGCCAAGTCAGAAACCCTAACATATTTAACAATGACTCTATATCAGATGGCAGGAGAAATATTAAGGACACAGCTACCTGCAAGTAAAATAAAATACATGCAGTAAGTTAACTGAATACTACAATTTTGATGTATACATAACTCAATACCAAAGTAATTTCACAATTTCAACAGTACACATTAAATCAATTTTGTTTGTTGCCAATAATCAAAAATATCTAAGAAAAGCAGAGTATAATTACATACCCTAAACGAAATTATCTAATATGTAAATAATTACTTTTTCAAAATTAAAACAAAGATACAAAAATGCGCTCAGTGCAGCACAGAAGTACAAGACTTCAGGGTTAGAGAATTCTCCTAGGAAATAACATTTCACGAGATGTGGCAACACCAAAGTGGTAAAAGATTGATAAATTATTACCGAAGTTGCTGTAAGTGAAATGTAAATACAACTAGATTTGCAATTGCAAGCAAAAGCTGATGCCGCTCCAGACGTCCAAGGCAATGATTCCATCATGTTTGTATCGTTAAAATCTACCAAGGAATCAATTTACATTGACATCAGGCAAAGTTGAATTTTTACGTATTTTTGCAGCCATTTTGGAAATCATCAATATTTTAACGTAAAATAGCGACATTCTTGGAAATTGCATCAATTTTGAAAATTTTAGCAAGTGCATACACATTCCCTCATGGTGGTCCAACTTTGTGCCAAGTATGAATGAGTTCTGTCCAGGCATCTTTGAGAAAATAGCCGGACAAAAATAACATATAATACTAGATTTGCAATTGCAAGCAATAGCTGATGTCACCCCTGACATCCAATTCGATGATTCCAGCTTGTTCACAGCATCAAAATCTACCTAGAAATCAAATTTCAGTGAAATCGGACAAAGTTGAAATGTTTACGTATTTCGGTGGCCATCTTTGAAAAGGCGGCAATGTTGAAAAAAATTTTCCTTGCATACCCTCATCCAGATAGTGATCAAACTTTGTACCAAATATGAATGAATTCCTCCATAGAAGCATGAGTGAGAAAATTTCAATTTTTGTTTAAATTAGACGAATTTCGAATTTGTCGTATTTTGGTAGCCATCTTGAAAATGGCGGTTGCGCTGGAAAAACAAATTCCTGCAATGCACCCCTCCAGATAGTGATCCAACTTTGTACCAAATATGAATGATTTCTGTCTTGGCATCATTGAGATATAAGCCGAACAGAAAGAGATGGAAGAAAGAAAAAATAATGAATAATAATAATAGTAGTAGAGAAACGGACCAAAAACAATATGTCGTAGCGACTACGTCTCGGGCGACATAATAAATATTTCAATAGAAAGTAATTCTGGAGACATCTCTGAAAATTATATAACGTACTGCAAGTATAGTCGGTGTTAGAGGTATGTTAGTGTTCACATTTAGGTAACTTAGGACTTCTGGAAACAAGCCTTCCCGTGCTGCTGCAAACACATTTCTGAAAAAAATATCAATCTTAACAGAAAACTATTATGCTTTGTCACACGAAAGCAGAAGAATGAGTTTTATTTGTAACATGTCAACAGTGTTTTAATTATGAATACCATTTCATATGAAAACCGACAGTAGAGTATTATTTTTGCAAGGATCAATATTTCGATATTAGTAAAAATAACAAATGACCAACTTTACATCATTTAATTTTTCGAAGTGAAACTGATAAAATCAATTTCTCTCATTCTAAGCAGCTCATTTAATGTGCACCCGACTTTTTTTAACTAAAGGCGTTGATTTTATTTCGGATAGAGATTTCCCGCCATGTTCAATTTTCGCTTTTTTACACACAATGCATGGGAGAAACAATTTTTCATTCGGCTATGTTGCGAGTTAAAAAATATTTTTTTCCTTTCGATTTTAACATGCTCGCTAAAGCTCGTACGCTCAAAATCCAAATTTTAATTTCTCGACGGAAAGAAATAGTTTAAGCTCACTCCTTCCTGAAGGAGAAACTAAAATTATCAATTGTGATAAAGAGATTAAAGAAGCTTTTTTCTTTCTTCAAAATTTTTTTTCAATTAAAGTTATGAACCCTTTTAGATATTTAAGATTTCCTGTTTTACATGACAATATAAACAGTAAGCCATCGGTAGCGTTAAACCGGTTTATGGGTATCCTTACCTCACAAATATCTTTGTTTAATATACAAATGATATATTTCAGATTCCCTAAGCTTCTGCGTTCGCTGAATGTTTCCATATTCTATAAGAAATATATATACCTGGCTATTCCTAGAACTGATGAATTTAATGACCCAAACACAGAGCAGGCAACAGTAATTGGTATCAATATAACAGCACTAGGTAAAACATGCTCTGCCCACGACTGAAATAAATATGTCTTGAAATATTATTTTTTTGAAATAAATATGTATCTGTAAATTAACTCATTAAAGGAGCCTTAGAAAGTTATACTATTATACAAAGCACTGAAGTGGACAAATAATATATATATATATAGGTGGGAAGGCAATCTCGATATTCATTTCTCTAATTCTAACCCCGTTGGGTTCCTACGATAGACCGTTATATTTTAATTTTTAGGCCCT
>MJUU01005895.1:0-22702 GCA_002080025.1 Modiolus philippinarum | reverse complement strand
CCCCCCCCCGCAGCTGAAGTTCAAACATGGACATTTACTTATTGGGCGCCTGATAAACAAAATTTCAACTCACATATCTCATACAACTTATTGATATAACCAATCAGGAGTTATCAGAATCGCCCCTTCAACTATTTAATAAAAATGACCTAACAAAAACCACTAAATCTAACTTGTGACAATATGCATATCTTCAGTCCATGTCTAATCATTGTGTTAGGTAAACTAAATAAAGCTTAAATATTTTGGCAGGGGTTACCAAGAAAAAACACTTCCTCAACACACATTTTGATAAAATGGGGAAGTCCAACTATCCCTAGAAAATCACAAATGTTAGCCAAAACCTAGACCATTCATGAAAATTTGCACATTTTCAATCCATGCCTAATCACTACAAAGTAAAATTAATGAAGCACAAATATTGTGGAAGGGTTTATGCGCAGCAAGAGTCCCAGAACACACATTTTGATAAAATAGCCAAGATCAGCCACCCCTCAAAATCACAAATTCTGGTCAAAATCTAAACCCTGGCACATTTTCAATCCATGCCTTATTACTGTGCAAAGTTTAAAAAATGGAGCTTTAAATATTGTTGGAGGATTTATCCGACAAAACAGTTCAAGAAATCGTATTTCGATTAAATGAGTAAGTCAAACTACCCTTCAACATAAAAAATCTTGGCCAAAAATCTAAATCCTGACAATTTGCACATCATCAATCCAAGTCTTATAACAGTTCAAACGGAGAAGACCTCGTTAGTTGTGTAACTTGTGTCTAATCCTATTTAACATTCTATATATTTATATATTTGATAATAAAATATGTAAACAAAACAGCGGAAAGAAAAGAGATAAATGTATCATTAATACGAAGCAAGGAGTTATCCGGAATAATAGCTTATCAGAAACAGGACAGAGACGGACGGGCGGACTGACGAGGTCAAAAACAATATGTCCCCGACTTTTCGCGGAGGGAGTCATAAAAAGAACTTTATTTGGAATATTGCAATTTTGACTACGTATGTTGCAGATGAAAACTATACATAAGTACCATTTTTCTGGTAATAAGATTCTCGAGTGTACATTTCAGAGCGTTGCAATCCAGAAATTGCACGTAAAAAACTTTATGAATAATAAAAATCCCAAGTTACTCTAAAATTCGTTTCTGTAAATCTTATGTCTCTTTAGTGTAGATCAATTAAATCACATAAAAGCTTTTGTCCAAAATCATTTGTGGTGCACATATTTGTGAGGTGTTGTTCCCTTTGCCATACCTTGCAATGTATTTGTAGGGTCAAAATTGAAAAACTTCTACACAAGCCATGGTAAAAAATACTCACAGCAGCGACTGCCCATGAAGACAAGTACTCTTCTTTATTTAGAACAATAAAGTATGAAACGTTTACTAGGATATAGACAACTAACACCAACAATACAGATGTTACTATACACAATGGCAGGTTTCTGAAATAATGTATTATATAAGTAGATGTCAGTTTATCTTAAATGTCTCTGTATCTCTAAATTCTTACCTTTCCATTTCCACATAACACATTAACCTTTTTCATCCGTAAATGAATAAAGAAATTCAATAAATGGCGATAGATAAATTGACAAATAACATTTGATTAAAATTAAAAATATTTGATTAGTCTCGAGCTCTCTCAAGAATATTATAGTCAAAACTATGAAAATTCCAGACGTTCTGTTTTGTTAGCATGATGCATTTCGGTTATGTACCAGTTTTGCAATATGTGTACCATTTCAATATCAAAATACTTAAATGACTGTGATTTTAGTTTTTGCATATAGACATTTCGACAACTTATGTTTCTTCAGTGCAGATTGTGAAAAAAAAATTAAATTCATGAACCAAAATCTTTGTAAAAGCTAACAGAGAACAAATTACCAATAGGATCTAAACAGAAAAGCCAAATCTGTAAAGGACAAAAATACCGAAGTTGCATAAAAAACAGTAAATTTGTAGATGCTGTACACGTGTTTCAAGGAGTAACCTCTCATCAGCAGCATCAAAATCAAATAATGTGGAAAGCCATAATCCAAATGTAGTCAAAAAAGAAGTACTCATTTCCAAATATCGAAACAGGAAGCAAAATCCAGTACCAAGGACATCTACCAAGTGCCGTACACGGAAATAAGCCTCAGTAGTTTTAAGTGGTTTGAATTTTGACCAGTAAATTTCTATAACACGCAAGGTAAAATTTCCATATCAGACAAGTCTGACTATTGGGCTGGTGAATACCCTCGGGGACTTCTGGTCCACTAGCAGTGGCATCGGCCCAATGGTTAAAAATACAACAAATACCAAAGTTGCATAAAAAACAGTAAATTTCGTTATGCTGTACACGTGTTTCAAGGAGTAACTGTAAAGGTTAGAGCTATGCAAGAGGGAGATAATCCTTAGTTTTAACCAAATCGGTTTTCGGGTCATCATCGAAGTACGGGTTACTTGGTTGGTGAATATTCCCGGCACTAAAAGTCCACCATAATAGACATCGGCCAGTGGTAATAAATAACAAAATACCGAAATTAATGTGATTTAAGTTTTCGCATATGACCATTTCGACAACTTACATCTCTTCAGTGAAGATCGAAATAAAATCAAAACATTTAGAAATCTATGAACCGAAATCTTCGTAAAATCGGCTTACCGAAATGATTTGAGGAGAAAAATCCAAAATCATTTAGGGACAAAGCTATGCAAGCAAGATCAAGTAAGTCAACTTTTTGTCTGTTTTGATACCGAAGGTGTTCAAAGTAAAGGGTGATGACACTGTTGAAATTATTGACTTTTAAAATATTTTACTTTAAGGTATATAAGCGCAAAATATTATCATCCTTGAGTTTTTGTAATAAATCGTCACCATTGCGGACTCGATCGAACTACACTGAAATCTGTAATGGAAAGTATGGGTCTTTCTAGAAAAAATTAACCAATGCACCAATGCTCGTTTTTTTCCTTGCTGAACTTGCTTACCGTTTTGGATTTTCCAATTCCTCTACCAAAATATTTAAATGTGCCCTGTAAGTAAACATGAGGCAATTACAGCACCAATTTACAGTTATAAAACATTCTAGTGGTATACTCAGTGTCCATTAAGACAAACAGCAATAACACAATCCTCCACGTTCTAAATAACTGAACAATGAAAGGATATAAAGGATCATAAAAGTATTACATTCATCTCGGTTAAATGGAAACCAAGATAAACCATTATAAAGTAAAGATAACAGTAAACACCTACAATGACCGAAAATTACAATCACGTCACAATCCACAGTTGAACTACACTAGAAAAAACACATAACAGACTGCAGACAAACGTTAATAACTATAGGAACTCGGGATAACCGGACTTGGTACTGACACTAGCGAAGCTAGCGGTAGGATTAAACTGGTTGGTGGGTACCCAAACCTCCCCTAAAACTATATAGAGTACAAATACAAGTGTAGAAAAATTAAGAAATAATTCATGGGCGCCGGTGGTTTGTTGGAGATTTACATATGGGTGGCCATTATTTTCGTTAATATTTTACCCAGAGCGTAGCGTAGCGGAGCGAGGGGTAAAATAAACGAAAATAATGGACACCCATATGTAAATCGACTACAAACCACCGGCGAACAAGAATTATTTCGATTCTAATATGACATTTCATGATCTGAGCGGACCTATAGTGTACACGGTAACGACAGCCATTACTTCAGATTTACTGACATTTTTTGTGCACAAAACATATTGTAACGTCGTCAATTGCAGCGTAAAGACTGTTGTGAAGTCGCTCATTATGTTAATGGAGATTTTCATATGGCTAGTCGTTATGGTTTCCATTGTTCCCATATTAGAATATTTATATAGATTACACCACAAGATCCCGTTCATTACCATATTTTATCCACTAGAGATAGTTAAATTTTAAAATTTTAATTGCGAGGCTTGCCGAGCATTTTAAAATTTTTAAATTTAACTATCGAGAGTGGATAAAATATGGTAATAATCGGAATAAAGTGGTGTAATCTTTTTCTCTAATGATCAATGATAAACACCGAGAATTGTATTCCGAATGGATTTGGAGGGAAATAGCACGGGGCTTTATTCAACATACGTTGAATAAAGAAAATTTATCTAACGAGTTAAAACTGGTTTAGACTTGACATATCATTAGAGAAATTACAATTAACAATGAAAGGATGTGGATTAAATGTGAATATAAGTTATATATGTTGCACATAAGTAAATGCAATATGATCAACAATAAAGGGATATGGAGAAAAAATAAATGAGACAAAGTCTCTAAAAATACTGATACTGAAAAAACTTGTCAGAACCAAGTTTTACCATTAGTCTAGTTCTTCGATTTCAGTTTGGAACTGGCTATAGAAAATTCTGGAAAGTTCTGCCCTTACATGACTTTGACCTCACATTTAGATTCAGTTCTGCCCTTACATGACTTTGACCTCACATTTAGATTCAATTAGGTTTTTGGTTTATCTTTTAGTTTCTGTTTTTTTTTATTCTATCTGGATGAAGAGACATAAGTTGCCGAAAAAACTTTGGTTTTTCCTTATCTCACCGAAAAAGTACAATTAATACTAGTATACCAATATTCAAGGGTCATAACGCGTTTGCATATACAACTCATAGATGTACATTTTTAACATTGACACTTTCACATGAACTGAATAAGATATATTGGAAAACGAATACCGAAGTAAAAATGATGAAAGGGGGATTCCAAAATCAAAAATCAAAAATCACGGCAATTCATATCCAACACAAATTGAGATAGCATGACAAAACAAATAAACAAAAATGAACAATAACGCCACAAAACTAAAGCACTAGCAGTGTCAACCTCTTCAATCGCCAAGAGTGAGACCGGGTAAGCGTTTCCTGCAATTCGTAAATGAATCCTTTCTAGTAGCTGTATCTTATTACTGACTAAATGCAACAGATTGGCCCATTGCTTGTTTTTACCATGTATTTGTAGAGACTTTGTCTCGTCTGCATTTACTCCATATCCCTTCATTTGTTATTTAGTGTCTGCAAAAAGCAATGATGAAATGACGAACAGAAAGAAAATATGTATATTAGTGTCAGGGTTAGTTTATCACCTTTCCATTTTAACTACTTTATGTTTGCCCAACGAACAGAGACAAACGGTCAATCTCTACATTATTTTTGGTAATTTGTTCTTGATCATCTTTTACACATATTTTTTTTTTATTTCCAAATGTTTTGATTTGATCTGCACTGAAGAGACATAAGTTATCGAAATGCACATATGCAGAAACTAAATTCACAGTAACTTCGGTATTTTGTTATCAAATACTGTATAATTATGTCTTCCAGTCCCTCGTGGAAAAAATTGAAGTTTCGGTCCGAACTCTGATTCAAGATTCTTTTTTTACTTAGTACCGGGGTGATCGTTTCCTTTAACTGTCTACGACTTTTCTATAGCAATTTCTGTAGAGTTACTACCGGACACTACCGCACTGGATGAGGAAGTTTGGCATGCCATAAAACCGGTTTAACCCACCATTTCTTTTGAAATGCCTGTACCAAGTCAGGACCATTACGATCGACAATCTTCCGTAGGTGTCTACCCCATTTGTCTTTTTTTCGCATGGACTTCGGCTCTTGACAACTCTGTTCGGTACTTTTGTTATTCCCCGATTCCACATATTATATGAGACAAGACGTACCATCCATTAAAAGCGTAGAGACCACTGAACACTGCAGATGCAATATTTGTTGGGTTATTTATGGTACCCTGGAAACCTGTAGTTAAACCTCCATATTGACCTGTAAAATGCAATGCCGCAAATGTGATCAAAAGAGAGCTTTTACAATAATTTGTAGTCTAATTATTTTCTTTGGTATTATTTATGTGATGTTTTAATGTTTTAATGATCTCTCGTTTCTTTGTTCTACTTTTCTCACGTTTTTTACTTTTTTGAGATATCGCTGAATTTGATTCTCCTGTTTTTGAATTTTCTATATCACTTGAATTTATTTTTCTGGTTTCATGTTTTTCCATGTCACTAGATTTTTTTTCCAACTTTCATGTTTCTGCCATGTCATTGAACTTATTTCCCCTTTTTACGTTTTCGCTATGTCTTTTGACTTTATGTAATATATGTATCATTTACTTCCGAAAATTTTCATAATATTTTGCAAACTAATCTATCAAGATGAACTGAGACAACCATCTGTGTTAAGAATTTAAAGAAAATTTTTATCTGTCAATGACTTAACTAGTTTCAACTTATTTCTTTTCAAGTAGTTTTTCTACCTGTTATATATATGCTTATCATCCTTCCATATGGTTATATCAGAACTCTGAGTAAACATTCTTTTTTCACTTAGTATTGGGATAATCATTTCTTTTAACTGTCTGCAACCTTTCAAACAATTGCTGTTGAGTCGCTATCGGACACTACCCCAATGGAAGAGGGAGTGCCATAAAACCGGTTTAACCCACCATTTCTTAAAAAAACTGTACCAAGCCAGGACCATTGCGGTCGACAATTTTTCCGACGGTTTCCACCTGATTTGTCCCATGGACTTCGACTCTTGACAACTCTGTTTGGTAATTTTGTTATTACCCCCATTTCCTATGGTAATATCAGCATGCAGAGTACTTTAGCAAAACCCATATCTGGTTGACCCGGTTATATCAAGAGTTGACTTGGATTTATCAAGCGATTCTCCTAACGATTGAAAGGTAATAACTTATTTTCCGAGTGTTCACACGGAATCAAGCTGATAAAAGTAAACCTCTATTACATTTTCTTTTTCCGATTACTTATTCAAAGCAGAGTCGTAATTACACAAATAGATATACCAGACGTCAGCAAAACTACAGAAACTAGGTCACTGATCTATCCTGCAGAGCTTCCATGTTTTAATATTATGATGTCATAAAAGCTCAAAGGAACGATAGAATAACGTAACAACCAAGGGTTGCTGCAACATCAAAATTACACGATTTCGACTACTTCAGCTAAGATATTCATTCGGCTAGAAAACAGTTAGTGAAAATATGATTTAAAACAACAAAACATGTTTTATACAACCAGAGACATTTATCTCTGATGCAAATTGTTGAAAAGACGAATTTCTCGCGCAACTTTTGGAGAATTTGAAACATCAGTTCAAAAGTTACAAATCTAAAATTCAAAATAAAGGATGATAAACAAGTTATTTGGCTTTTGACATCTGAAGTATTGTAAAACATCTTCCCGCTCACCAGAATATGAAGCTTGCATTTGGGGTCTGTGCTTCATATCCTGACTCACGGGATGATATTATACGATACATAGCTGTCCGATAACATATACATATATTGAATATATAAATTTTAATTTCAAAGGTAGTCATAGTAAAAAACTCTTATCAATCACCTTTTATCTAAAATAAGCAATGAAGGGATATAGAGTAAATGCACAAGAGACAAAGTCTCTACAAATACATAGTAAAAAGCAACGGAAGAACGCTTCTATTGTTGTTTTTATCTTAATTAACGTCACCACGAGGTCTTCAACAATGGGCTTTGTCCATACGTCATAGTAATTTCAAGACGGCCACTAGCACAGGTTTGAGCGGAGCAAAATTCATTGTTAGATGTCGAGGAAGGATAAAATACATTAAAATAAGCGGAGTTTAAAGAGGAAACGACATTTACTCAAACTATTTTGAAACCGTAAAGCTACATTTGAAATACAGAGATTACAAAAGTGGTTGTAACGATATTTTTTCCGATGTGACTTTGTCATTTAATTTATTCACTTGCTTTAAACAAAGAGGACGTAAAACATATCATACCTTTAGCCAGCATTATAAATCCTCCTATAATTATGATTACTAGTCCAGTCAATTTTAATGTGGTAAATACAATCTGTGTTCTAGCGACAAGGCGGACACTCACACAGTTTGTAATGCCAACAGTAACTGTCAATAAAAACAAAAGTATAGTGTTATTTGCCAATTTGTACTTTTCTGGGCCGATTACTCTGTTAAACCCCCTATTCTATTTATCAGCGCATTGCTGTTTGTTTGAAAACTTATTTTCTGTCTAAATTCGAAAAAATTGTTTTTAACTAAATAGGGTCTCACTTTTGTATAGCTCAGTCATGGTTTTGACTTTTCTATTTAGATCCTATCGGTGTTTTTTTTCTCTATCGGCACTTGAAATATTCGGTATAATAATCAATGAAGGGATATGATGTAAATGCACATGAGACAACGTATCTATAAATACATGGTAAAACAAGCAATTGAACAACGCTTTTATTGTTGTTCTTCATCTTGAAGTCACCATGAGGCCTTCAACAATTAGCTTTGCTCATACCTCATTGTGAGTTCAAGACGGCCCCTAGCACCGGTTTGAGGAGAATTCATTGCTAGATGTCGAGAAACAATACATCCATCTTTTTTTCATGTCATGGGTGCGGGATCGTCAACAAACATAGAATTAACTGGCAAAGTGTTTTTACAATCGGTATATTTGATTTCTATATGTTTTGAATTGATCTGCACTGAAAATAGATACATCGGGCCATATGTATGAGCGATGATGATAATATCAAGGTTTAGGCACCCAATGCTGCTTGATTTCTACCAAATTTAGTACTATTTTGTTTTATTCTCCGATATTGGTTCTGTATTTAATCTATACTGACGTTTAAAATGTAATATATGGAAGGGAGTTATGAGATCAACCAATTTTGTCCTTTATAAAATGCTTATCTTACGTAAGGCAATTGCAGCCATGACCTTTTTAATGGTGTCACTGGTTCCACAGTCATCAAATACTGCTTTGGAGATATATTCAGCCACTGTTAATGCCTTAATAATTTGTGAACAAGGAGATCTCAGCATTTCGTGCCAGGTGTAAATAAAGGCCGGAAATGTTCCGAAGGCTGCCAACTGGTACCCAAAGTCACATCCTGATTTTGGAATCAGTAATCCTAGTTCTGCGTAAACTAGCGCTGCTGTAATATTTAAAAATCCCCCAAATAGTTATTATTTTAAGAATTGTTTTGTAGTGAACAGAGATATTTACATTACAAAATTTAAACATGTGAGCTGTCAGTCTGATATGTTAAAAGAAAAGTATAAATCGTAAATACATTTTTGAAAATCATTCTTATACATGTATTGGTATAATCACATAAAATTCTTTGTCAATATCTTTCGACCTGAAGCCGTAAACTTTTAAAATACTGTGAAATTTTCTCATATCCAAAAAATGCCCTTGTTGTATTCTTAATATATCCCACATTGGTCAAGCAAATATAAACATATTTTATAAAACACAACAAAAAGAAAAATAAATCACAGACATATACCACAATTCATTGCAATATAACATAACAGACCGCCTAAGTTTACATGGGTTAAAAATGGGTTATCTTAAGAATAATAATGATTCTTTTACCAACATAATTTTGTTTCAGCAATTACTAATGATTAGGATAAAAATGATTTTTAGCAACATTTTTCTTAGGTTTTCACGAAATTATATTTGTAAGAAGAAGGTAAATTGGACAATATGTAAAATTTGGAAATTTAAATTCCGAATTAGCTTCAGTAATAATTTCCATATCCTTATTGCGAAATTCCTCTACCTGAAATTGATACATCTGTACTTACAACACATAGAGAGTGCTTCACAGAAACACGACGTGACAACTTAATACTCATTGACAGGGCCCCACAGAAACATCACGTGACAACTTACCACACATAGAGAGTGCTTCAAGGAAACACCACGTGACAACTTACCACACATTGACAGGGCTCCACAGAAACATCACGTGACAAGTTACCACACATAGAGAGTGCTTCACGGAAACACCACGTGACAACTTACCACATATTTACAGAGCACCACAGAAATACCACGTGACAACTTACCACACATTGACAGGGCACCACAGAAACACCAGATTAACAGACATAATCCTACTGAGCCTGTATTCTGTAATACACCCTTAGGGGAAACAAATATTCCAGAACCTATCAAATATGCAAAATATATTATGTAAAGTTTGTGCATCTACAGGAATATTTATCAAAGCTACATTTAAATGATATAATTATAATTTCAGGATGACATGAATTTAAGAAGATAAAAGCCAAAATGTTCACAGATACAAGTGAATTATAAATGTTTGGCATCCTTATAAAGGGCCCCTGGAAAGGAAATGAAGACGTATTTGATATCAATTAAAACTAAAACTTCCAAGTGACAAAGAAACAGTAATTTGTGCAAGCGCCGTTAAATACTGGACCATTAAACAGTCTTCAAAAATTGAATTTTCACAATGTCCGGATCTGATTATCGTCCATTCACCCAACGGATGAGAAAATTTCAAATCACTTTTCACTTACATTTACATTCCATTTCATCTTAGTTTCATTCACAATCCTATATCACTTTTTACCTACATTTATGTCACTCTGTTTTTTTAGAGTTCACACTGTAAGTTCTTTAGTTTTTTGTGTTGTATATGTAGTGGTTGTGTGTTTTGTGGGCATGTAGTGTCTTCTGGTGTTCTTAATTTTGCCTTGTCTCTGGACTTTGATTTTTGTAATCTTGTGCTTTGTTCCTTCGGTATTCTACTGCCTAAATTTACGATTCCAGACCTGTAGTCTTGGAGTTCAGAATTTATTCTCGATAATTTTTATTCGTTAGTTGAAACCAACGATGATAAAAAAAGAAAAGATGTTTACCTATGATTGACCCAACAATGATGGCTACACCACTAACAAATCCTAGTCTTCTCTTTAAAGGTATTCCCTCTACCTGTAGTGTCTGGCTTTTAATTTCATTGTTATCCTCCATTTGGAAACTTAGTCTATGATTTCAATTTACCATTCCCCCTGGCATGAACTATGAAGTTATATAATACATTATCGATGATGAGCTGTATTAACCTTTCCATATTAATATATCAAATAGGGAATTATAACAAAATTACCGAACAGAATTGTGCTAAGCCGAAATTCAAAGGGCAAAGAGACAAGGCGGCTGAAAATTGACAACTGGAATGTTACATAAAGAATAATGGTAGTTTTAAAGGTCGAGACAGAAAATATCACCGTATCGCGGCGAGTTCGATAGGACGAGCTGTGATACTAATGATATTTCTGTCGAGACCTTCAAAACTACCATTATTGTTCTTATCGGCAACTTCATAAGAATCATGACGTCATATTCGTGACGTCATTGCCCGACATTTTCTTGTATCAAGTCAGTACGGAGACACTGACAATATCAATCAGTAAGATCAAAGAGTAAAATGTTCATATTGCCGATAAAGGCATTTAAATTCAAAACACCTTATGATACAACAAGTTTTTTTAAGGTGCACACTGCTAGTGTTTTAGTTTTGTGGCGTCCCTGTTTTTATTGTTTATTTATTTTGTCTTTGTCAGGCTGTCTCCATTCGTGTTTGATATAAATTGCCGTTTGTTTATTTTCGATTTTAGAATTTCCCCTGTACTCATTTTTGCTCCGGTATTCGTTTGACGATGTATAGATTTATGGTCTTCCAAATATTTTGATTTCGTCTGTATTGAAGAGACAAAAGTTGTCAAAATAGTCATATACAGAAACTAAATTCACAGTCACTTTTTGTAATTTTATTTTCCAAATGTTATGATCATGGTTTTACTTCAGGTTGTCCAATGAAAAACCGATGACTGATAAAATATTACGAATATTTCGAACGATAAAATCAATAAATTCTTTTTCTATCTTTGGTCAGTTGCACAATAAAGTTGGTTTAAATTTATTGCAAAGTATGAACAAATCTCATTGACTTCAAGATAAAGACCCACAATAGAAGAGTTCCATTGCTTGTCAAGGCTTTGTCTCATGTTTGTCTCTGGTAGAATCGGTAGATTTTTAATGCTGCTGATGAGAGGTTACTCCTTGAAACATGTGTACAGCATAACGAAATTTAAGCATAGCTCTTTCCTTAGCTGATTTTTGCTTTCCTTTTTAGATCCTTTTGGTAATTTGTTCTCTGTTAGCTTTTACACATATTTCGGATTTATGGATTTCCAAATGTTTCGATTTTATCTCCACTGAATACACATAAGTTTCCGAAATGCGCATATGCAGAAACTATATTGACAGTAATTTCGGTATTTTGTTGCTTACTCCATATCCTTATATTTTTAATTATAGATTTAACGGATCTAATAGATAAGCTCGGTAATGTTATTAAGATTTGCTATAAATGCAGTTTCATTGTTATGATTAAAACTAAATACTGACAAAGTTTTTAGACAATACAATGTTTTGACGACAGTAAATATTTATATAAACGATTATATTCTACAAAGTATGACATGGTAACATGCAATATATAAACCGGACTAGCAATATATATATATATATAAATATATATATTCACTAATGAGTTGACAGTGTTAGTATAAAACATTTGAATACAATGAATTTGTAAAGCATGTAATCATTCGCAATTCTCAGTCAGCATTGCCTTACCAGAAAATTATTTATTTTGACATGGATTCAAACTTTTTGTGGCACATTTTATCACAATACTTTAGCATTGATTTATTCATGAAAAAAAATATTACATGTAAGGTAAAGAAAAATGTTTAATACTTACATTACCTAGCATAGATATCGGTATGATATACTAATGTCGATAAGGTCACGTGTTTTACTGTCATTCATTTGATGTTTCATGTTGTAATGTGGTAATGTTATATTATATACTATCAAGGCACATTTATGCATCTTCATGTCTTGGTCATTATTGCAGTTGTGAATTTATATTGTTATAAATTTGATGGAAATGGCAACTTATGTTTTTGACATAGATTTCAATATATTTGTGCTGGAATGAGGAAAAGTTTTTCGTTTAGCTATTTCTGAATAATCAAGGACTATTTATAGCCAGTACTTTGGTGCTGGACCGAAATCCGATGTTATCTGTAAACTTGCAATATCAAAATTTAATCAGATTTTGTTGCAAACTAAGGAGTATCTCCCTCTTGCATAGCTCTGTCCTTAGCCAATTTTGGAGTTTCTATTCAGATCTTATTGGTAATTTGTTCTCTATCAGCCTTTACACATATTTCAGTATATGGATTTCCAAATGTTTTGATTCGATCTGCACTGAAGAGACATGTGCAGAATCCAAATTAACAGAAACTTCGGTATTTTGATATTTGTAACTTATATAATTCACAAGATTCATATTTATTTATCGTTATTTATTTCAAAGAGTATTCTTGAAAGATATCTTGTGGCGAATCATTTTCATTTTGTATTATCCGATTCATTTCCTTTCTGTAAGAAGACTGTTGATCAGTAATATTTTTGATGGCTTGTTCAACTTGATGTAGAATGATATGATTCAATGACATTATTCTATATGGCTTTAACTGGTTGTTTTTCATTTACAGTACTGAGCATTATAACCTTGTATTACTCTTTCTACTTTGTAGCTGAGAAGTAAAGAAAACTTTATTTATTTCTTCATGACACCTCTTACTTTCATTATTGATGTTTACATATTCTTATTTTTTTCTGTTATTATCCTTACAAATACTGTTATAACTTTATAAGGAAGTTAAGGATTATCTCATATTGTTTGAGACACCAATAATATCGAGTGTTTTTGTCTTCTGTTCGGATGTAGAAAGTATGGTTTTTCGTTACTGCATGTTTCAAAGACATCTGTATTTGCATCATTGATTCAACTATCACACTCTGTTTCAATTATTAGATTTATAATAAACACCGAGATTTGTATACGGGGCTTTATTCTGTCCTTAACTGGTTTTGGCTTTCCCATTTAGATCCTTTTAGTAATTTGCTCTCTTACAGCTTTTACCTATATTTCGGTTCGTAGATTTCCAAATGTTTTGATTTGATTTGCACTGAAATGACATAATTTGTCGCAATGCGCATATGCAGAAAGTAAATTCAGAGTAACATCGGGATTTCATTATTTGTTACCTCTGGAACGATGCCACTGCTGGTGGACAGATAGTCCCTGAGGGTATTCACCAACCCAGAAGATACTTTTTCGGTGTTCTCCCGAATACCGATTTAATTTGAAAACTTGCTATATATCTTAATTTAAGAAAATTAAGTTAAAATCTAAGGATAATCACCCTCTTGCATACATCTGTCCTTACCTAATTTTGGCTTTCCCATTTACATCCTTTTTTGTAATTTGCTCACTACCAGGTTTTACCTATATTTCGGTTCATGGATTTCAAAATGTTTTGATTTGATCTGCACCGAAGAGACACAAGTTGTCGAAATGCACATACACAGAAAGTAATTCCAAAGTAACTCGATATATTTTTATTTATTAACCTTCAGCAATATTTAGATTTGGCTTTGTTGATCCGTTAATATTGTTGTTTTAGCCATGTGATATTTTCCTCGGTGTTTTTGTTATGGAGAGAGATTGTCAAGGTGAGATGCAGATTTCATTTTTAGAGTATGCGGACATTGGTTATGTATCAAGTGCTTGCTTTTAGTTGAACATGTGATTCTGGATTAATACGGCTTTCGACATTTGCATAGTTGGTACTACAAAGATAGTCCATCAGTAAATACGTATCATAAAACAGATTTTTCAGTGGTCCATGTATTTTGTTAGAGAGCATACTAAAACACATATTGTTTAAGAAATTTCATTGTCTATAGTTAATTTTATCCTTTGCATGTCGCCGTTTAGAGACCTATTTGATGATGTGCCGTGTAGGTTAGAGGTATTTAATGCATTTTGAACATTTTTTGAAATTGTTGATTTCCTGTATTTGGGTTCTAGTTTTGCTGATGAGGAATTATTTCCGAAATGGCCATTCGGCTCATAAAAATTTATTGCAGTTAGAGTTTACATATGTGTTATTGTGTCATCTTCATCTATTCCATATCCTTTCTTAAAATACATATTGTCAGCCTATTTGTATATATTCCAATTGCCTGCTTAATGTTTTTTGGGGTAAAATTCTAAGGCTGTTATTTAGAATAATACAAATACCACTGTGGACTGTTATGACAAGGCACCTTTCGTGTATTTGTATGCGAAGTTTCTTCCTATTTTTTTTCTGCTTGGCGCGTTTATATTCAGTATATAATCGGTGAAGCTCACATTTTGTGCATTGCTTAGTCTTTAAATTTGAACCACGGGAAAAATACTTTACGTATTTTGTCCAAAGTTTACACAATTACTTCGTCCTGTTGCTTCATCAACATTTTTCTTGATGTATTTTTCCTTTTTGTGTTTTCATATTTTTATTTTATTCTTTTTATTTCAATTATTGTTATATTTTTGGCTATTGAATTTTAAAGGTTTTTGTGTTGTTGGTACGAATTCGAGTTGATGCATGTAATAGTGTGATGTGGAAATTCTAGATTTGAATGTTCATCAGTAGTTTTTATCGTAATAGTTTTTAAGTTGTTGTTTTCGGTATGTTTCCTTATTGCCAGTAAATGCTAGTGAAACCCTATATATATATATATATAGAGAGAGAGAAAAAAAAAACATTTGAAGATGCACAAAAACATTTAATGTAAAGTAAATTTTAACTTTACATTCACACATTCACAAAAAATAACGTTAAACATTGTTCATTTCGCTCCTACCGGTTTCACTTTCTGAAGATATTCATGGTAGCTAATGAAGACGTCGTTATCGGTAACGGTGACGTTACAATTAACAATAGGTCCTTAGGAACAAGGGAGATAACGTCAAAACAGGAGAAGCCGAAGGTAATTAACCTATCGAATCGTTCTTTTTTTATTCTGTCAAAGGGACTAAAATTTAACCCAACATCACAACGATCTAACTTTATGGAACTCAAAAATGATATTTCAAATTTTTGTTGAAAACTACGATTAGGAGAGAAATTTCATGACATTAATGATGATGATGAATCACTAGTTAAGAATAAAAGTGACTACACTCCGCCAAAAGGTAGGAACGCTTTATTAGATCGATATTGTGATCATATTTATAATTTTCCCTATCAAAATATACCTAACCAGAATGTTACAAGTAATATTAGCAAGGGACAATGGGAATGCATAAGCAAATTAAAAGCTGACAAAAATATTATTATTAAAGAAGCGGACAAGGGTAGTGCGGTCGTTATAATGGACACAACATTTTACAAAGAATTAACTCTTTCTATGTTGGCGGACCGTGCCTACTATGAAAAAGTCCAAAACTACAGTCAAAATAAAGTATTGCGACAATTACAGGCAATCATACATATGTACCACAAATGCTTAACAAGAAAAGAATGTAATTATTTGACAAATTTCAAATGTAAAAGTAGTAACTTTTATGGCCTCCCGAAAATCCATAAAAGTAAATTAATATCTGGAGCTTGCGAAACGTCTTCTTCAAGTTACATTCATGTGCCTCTTCCAAATGACTTAAAGCTACGTCCTATTATTGCCGGGCCATCTTGTGAAACACATCGTCTGAGCAACTTTTTAGACATTTTACTGAAACCTTTCCTGAAACATATTCGAAGTTATGTACGTGATGATCTAGACATGCTAAACCACTTACCGAGAACCACAAATAATAACACTATACTCGTATCTTTTGATGTTATCAACTTATATTCGAATATTCCACATGATTTAGGCATAGAAGCCATACAATCTTGGATAGAAAATTTCCCAAATGAACTACCCGATAGAATCGATAAAGACTTAATTGTTGCTGGAATCAAATTTATACTAGAAAACAATTACTTTATATTTGATAATGAATCATATAGGCAGGTATCGGGAACTGCTATGGGCACAAAAGTTGCCCCTACATATGCCAATCTAGTGATGGGCTATTTAGAAATGAAACTCTATGATAAAGTAAAAACAGATTATGGACAAACATTTTATATATATTTCAAAGAAAACTGGAAACGTTACTTGGATGATTGTTTTATTCTGTGGAAAGAAGATCAAGACAAATTACAAGCATTCAAAATACTCATAAATAGCATAAACAATTAAATTCAGTTTACGATGGAATACAGTTATGAACAACTACCATTTTTAGACATTTTAGTAAAGTTAAAAGGTGGAATCGTTGAGACTGATATATATTACAAGCCAACTGATTCAAAACAGTATTTAATTTTTTCATCATGTGATCCAAAGCATACGCGCATCAATATACCGTACAATATGGCAAAAAGAATTTGCACTATAGTTTCAAATGTAGAAATGAGAGATATTAGATTACAAGAATTAAAAGATGTACTTGTTGATAGAAAATACCCACTACAGCTAATAAACAATGCTATTAAAAGGTCTAAAACTATGAACATCGAGGATCTACGAAAACCAATCAGAAGAGTGAAACAAGATGTAATGCCGTATGTCTCTACATTTAACCCAAGAAATTCGGAAGCGTTCAGTGTGATTTACGGAAATATTCCAACACTTACTCAAGACCGAAAAATGAAGAAAGTAATAGAAAGCAACAAAATCATCAAAAGCGAGAGACAACCAAATTCTTTGAAAAAAATTCTAACAAATGCTAAATTTACATCCAATCCAACAGACCCGACAATTACAAAATGTGGACGGTCAAATTGTGGAATTTGTGATAGTATGCATGAAAATGGTGCTTTTCACTTCAAAAAAGGTCAACATTTTTCCGTTAAAAACAGTTTTACATGTTCTTCCGGAAATTTAATTTACGTTTTAACTTGTTCCGGATGCGGTCATAATTATATCGGCTAGACTGGAATGACCTTAAGAAAACGCATGACAATCCACAGACAGCAAATTAGAGATCCATCTACACGAATGTTAAGTGTCAACGAACATTTTGATACATGTGCAAACAATAGAAACCCGCAATTTACTATTTTCCCTTTGTACCAATTTTCAAACAATGCTACGGAACAAGAAAGAGTCCAAAAGGAATCATATCTTATAAAGAAATACATTCCAGAGTTAAATAGAATGTAAAATTATTTTATCCGGGTACATATACGTGATTGACGTTATCTCCCTTGTTACTAAGGACCTATTATTAATTGTAACGTCACCGTTACCGATAACGACGTCTTCATTAGCTACCATGGATATCTTCAGAAAGTGAAACCGGTAGGAGCGAAATGAACAATGTTTAACGTTATTTTTTGTGAATGTGTGAATGTAAAGTTAAAATTTACTTTACATTAAATGTTTTTGTGCATCTTCAAATGTTTTTTTTTCTATAAAGATTACTACATGTGGATTCAACTGAACTTTTAACTATATATATATATGACATTTGGACGTTAAGAACGGATTTCAAGTCAGAAAGAAATTGTATTTATTGGTGCTCAAGTACTTTGTTCAAGCTTAAGCCAGCAAAGTTGTTTTTCTATGATTGCTTTCCTGTCATATTTCCATTTTATTTTCTTGCAAAGTACTTGTGCTGATTGCTCTTTCCAGTCCCTGAATATCTGATATTAAATATTTTCAAAACAATGATGACAAACTGGTCCAATCCTTTAATTCTATCTTCCATTATATCGATAATATTTTGTCATTAAACAACAGTCGCTTTATTATTTTCCTCGCCTGATCTATCCACAAGAGTTCAGAATTAGGGATAATACAGACATTTGCAAATCGGTCTCATTCCCTGACCTCCATCTTCAAATGGGGCCTCTAAGTCTTGTCCAATTTTGAGACTTCCGGGTACAATTTTTGTACCCGGAAGTTACATTTTTCACGACAATTTATGACGTACAAAGCAAAAGATCTGAACGTCAAAATCCAAAAACGTCATGTTTCGGCGGGAAACGTTTTCGAATTTCAATTTTATCGTGAAATTTCGGTGTCACATGACGAGACTTACAGACCCTATTAACAACAGATGTAGACTACAAACTACAAACTTTATGACAAATGCCACGACTTCGCTTTTCTATTGTCAGCTTTCAAGTAGGCTGCTTAAATAAGGGTATGTTACTTATGACTTGAAGTCATTACTTCCGAAGTAATTCGGTCGACAACAGGATGTTGTGGATCAGTATTGGATATTTACCTTTACAACCTGAAGACTGTTGTTTCTTCTACCAGATTTGACTTGTCACTTAAAAATTGTACAATGCTGTATTTGGGACTGATATTGAGGAATATGCGATCGCAACTATACAGGACTAAACACAATAATATAACACAGAAAAATAATCTTTAAATTATTTTATTGGTATTTCTTTAGGTGCACTTATTATATCATTTAAGCTTAGTGTTGTATTCACAAAACGACACACATTTTGCTCCTTTGAATGGTTGTTGCAAAGGTCGAATATAAAGCGCATTTATTTCCTGTCACATTTCTCGCTCCCATTTCAATGCATTCGGATTTCTAATTTATTGCAACACCATGACTCTAACTCTTACATCTTAAAATCTTGTGGTGGAGCAACATTCAGTAACAACTGAATTAAGTTGCTCATTTTGTCTGCAAAAAAAAATGTTTTAGAAGTTCTCTTGACATTGTTTATCAAATTCTGGAAATTAATAAAAGTCGGCTTAGTAGTAATATTCACCCCCCGCTTAGCGAAAGCGGGGGGGATGGGTCGGAGGGGGAGAGTTATTGTAATAAAGTCCATCCGGATGTACGTACGTTCGTATAAGCGTAGTGCTCTTCGATAACTCTGGTACTATATTTTCTGACTATTTTTTGGATTATGGCTATCAATGTTATTTGATTCTAATGCTGTTGATGAGAGGTTACTCCTTCAAACGCGTGTACAGCATAACATAATTCTACTTTTTACGATGCAACTTTGGTATTCTTGTATTTGAGATACAAATTTGAAACTAGAGTATGATCTGCACTAGGGGATCTGCTAGGGGTTCGGAGTTTCGGTCAAATGCTCTAGGGCCAAATTATGGGCGAAAATGAATTTTCTCGATATCAAATAACCGAAGAAATCTCCAAGGCTATTTGGGCTAGGAAGTTGATACCCAAGAATCGACTGGCATATTACGTAGCAATTTCAAAGGTGCGTCGGAATTTTTGTTTGACCTCTGAGGACATGGCCTCTAGCGGGTCCAAAAAACGAATAAAAATGATTCAGCTAGAAGTCCTCTTACACCTCTATGTACAGAAACCTTGTTTTAATGCCGAGGGTTTCGGAATTTTGAAATTTGCCCTCAGGGCGGAATAATGAGCGAAACTGTATTTCGAGATATCCCGCAATATGCGAAATCTTCTGAAGTATTTATGTTTGGAAGCTGAACCTTTCTATGAGTTTCATTCTGTTTATCTAATTTGCTCCGAATCGGAGAAAAAATATACAGAGGAAGAAGTGATTAAAATGTTAGAGTTTCTGATCGACAATATATTTGTCCAGTTTGGAGGACTTGTTTTTCAACAGACTATCGGAATTCCTATGGCCACAAACTGTGCGCCTCTCCTAGCCGATCTGTTTCTTCACTCTTATGAAGCTGAATTCATCGAAGGGCTTCTTCAAAATAAAGATAAAAGACTGACACAATCCTTTAACTTTAGCTTCCGTTATATAGATGATATTTTGTCGCTAAACAACCCTCGGTTTGGTGATTTTCTTCATTTGATCTATCCAAAAGAGCTCGAAATTAAGGATACCACAGACACTTCTACATCAGCCTCGTTCCTTGACCTTCACCTTGAAATTGACAACAGAGGGAGACTTCAAACTAAGCTGTACGACAAACGCGATGACTTCACCTCTCCAATAGTAAACTTCCCTTTTCTTTGTAGCAACATCCCAAAAGCGCCGGCATATGGAGTTTACATCTCCCAGCTCATTCGCTATTCAGGAGCCTGTGTTCGATACAGGGACTTCCTTGATAGAGCCCGGTTGCTCACAAATAGGCTACTTCAACAAGGGTACGTTACCCAAAACTTGAAGTCATCCCTCCAGAAGTTTTACGGTCGACATCATCATCTTTTGGACTGCTATGGGATATCTGTTTCCCACATGACAACAGATCTTTCCCTTTAAAGCTTAATTGTTGTTTCCTCTACCGAATTTGACTTTACTACCGGATTTGACATGTTCAACACGGCGGGTGTCTTATAAGAAGCAGGAGATGCTGACTCTACCGGTGCACCTGATCTCACCCATGGTTTTATATTGGGTCCGTGTTGTTCATCTTTGTGTGTGAGTGTCTTCATTTTTCTTTTCTGTGCTGTACCAATGTTGTGTCTTTGTTTTTTTCTGCCTTTTTTGTTCCTTGTGTTGCCATTGTCCTTGGATTGTTCGCTTTTAGATTGACGGTTCGGTTCTCACTTACTTTGCTAATGGTAGCGGACATTTGGTATTACCCCTGGGGGCATGCCCTTAAGAGACCAAAAAAACGTAAAACAGTAAGTACTCAGCATTATGACTGGAACTTTATGTATGATTTTTATTTTATGGTTTACATTTTCATGGGGAATAACTTGAATTGCTTTTGGAATCCAAGATAAGAATTTAGAATTTTGACTTCGGTAAATTTCCTGAAAATGTCGAAGACCAAAAATTTTTGAAATTCTAACATCAAATCATATAATTGAGCTAGTCTTTTATGTCATCATCTAGTAAGAACACTTAAACTTAAAAAAGAATTATTCTTAAATTTGTTAATTTCCTGAAACTCTCAAAGACCCATTACTTTTTGGAATTTTACCCAGCAACCATCTCTTTTTGGTGCGTTATTTTATCAGAGATCATTTTCATTAGTCAGATTGGAAAAAACGTTGATATTAATGTTGGTAAATTTCCTGAAAGTCTTAAAGACCTGTTATTTTTTAGAATTCTACAAAGCAACCATATCTTTTTCAATTCCTAACAGTAATGATGATCATTTTCAATAGTCAGATTGCAAAAAACTTTGATTCTTATTTTGGTAAATTTCCTGAAATTCTTAAATGCCCCATTATTTTTTTAATTCTACCTAGCAACCATATCTTTTTCAATTCCCAACAATAATGATGATTATTTTCAATAATCAGATTGCAAAAAACTTTGTTTCTTATTGTGGTTAATTTCCTGAGACTCCCAAAGACTTGTAATTTGTTTTGGAAGTCTACCTTACAACCATACATTTTTCAATTCCTTATATTAAGAATCATTGTTTTCTTCAAAAATCTTCTGCTCTTGTTCTGTCAAATTTCCTGAAATCCTCAAAGACCATTTTTTTTTTTTGAATTCAACCTAGCAACCATACCTTTTTCAATTCCTTACAGTAACAGTGATTGTTTTCAATAGAAACACTGCAAGAAATCTTTAAATTAAGATTAAATTTGTATTGATGATTCCTATATATACATTTCCAAAACTAAACTTTAGTATGGGTCAAAAAGGTGAGCGGGGGATTGCAATCTATGATTGACCTTTTTTCATTAGATCTGTTTCACGAATATGACAAAGATTGATTACTAAACTTAATGAAAAATTTGCTGATTTCATTTTTCTTAATGTAAATTACCCATTCTTTAGAAGTATCATACCCCCAATCCCTGTATATGGAGTATATGTATTTCAGTTGATAGGGTACACTACAGCAAATAGGAGGATGTTTATTACTGATCAAAGAAACTTCTTCCTTTACAATGTGATGAAACACTTATCAAATACTATAATATTCAATCGGGAGATAGTTGACCAGTGTGATGTAACAAC
>MJUU01005893.1:15989-33636 GCA_002080025.1 Modiolus philippinarum | reverse complement strand
TCTGTCAAATATTGGCGTATGGAAATAGTGAAGTGCCCCCTGACAATAGGAAGGTTCGCGAACCTCATTAGTGATGTCATAAAATCTAATTTACATATGCAAATTAGCATTTTTGGTTGGCAAAGTCGTTGTAAGACCACTTCATAACAATGTAAAAGAATTTTTGATCGTTTGTCATTTTTTTCATTATTCATCCGATTTGGGATCTGTCAAATGCATAGTAAACTTCATATTTTTTCTGCCGATTTACTTTTTTAAAATTTTGTGCAGAAAAAATTTTATGCAGTTTTAAAAAGTGTCAAAATTGCCCAATTTTATATACTTTACAAAAATGCTAATTATAGAGATATTGAAAATAATTTTTTTACAAAAAATTATACCCTGTAAAAGTGTAAACATTCAAGAATTTCGATCAAAAAGAATTATCAAGATACCTCAATTAACAATTTCGTACGAGTGAATAGAAAATGACATTTTTATGACCCTTATTAATTAACATGATTTCTTGCCAACCAAATTTACCTTTTCAAGTCTGTGACGTCACGGCGAACCTTCCTATATTATGGCTTTGACATTTTACACAATCTGGGCGCACAGAAGCTATAGTTAGTCGTCATATAAGCGGGAGGTTGATGCATCATTAAACCTGGTTTAACCCACCATTTTATTTATAAAATGCCCGTTCCAAGTCGGGAATATGACGGCTTGCCAAAAATGTTCTGTGTTGGATTGTGTTTCCCTGATTTAGTCAAATGTTATACGGATTTTCCTTACTGGTCTCTTCCTTTGATCGTTTCGGACTTTTATTGTCACTTTCATTCACAACATCACGTCATTTGACCCCGGCAAGAAAGTCGGATTTCTTGAATCGACCCTAATTTTTCGTCTACATTTGTTCAATTATCGTGACCTTTTTTGTAAATTTCATAAAAAATCCTAAAAGTATTTCGAGAGGAGTTGTGTTCGCCAGGAAATCTTTGAAGAGGAACCAATGAAAAGTAAATGTGAAATTCTCCGTTGTATAATGCCAAACAATATTTATTTCCTTCATGCAGATATGCATATGGTGTCCCTTCTTGGGGTATAGTTTTTAGAAGAGATCCTTTTATGTATTCTAAAAGGGTTGTTCCCTCTTTTTTTTCCTTTTTCATAGATTGGCACAAAACAACTTGGTCAGACTTCTTCAGAATCATTCATACCAAGTTTTGTGAAACCTTTTTAGAGATTCTCAAGAAGTAGCTCCTCAAACGAAAAGTTTACTACGGACGACAAGTAGACGGTAAAATATTCACCCAGGCATAGCAAAGCGATATTGAAAAGTATATGAAGAATTCGAAAAACATTCAAGATAGAAAACCAAGTTACTGTAAATTTAGTTTTGCAACCCTAATGTCTCTTCAATGCAGATCAAATCAAACGACCTTTTACATATTGACCAATATCAAACTTATTTTGATTCTTCTTTTTCAATTTTAATGATTTGTCTCTTTTCATATTTAAAATGAGAAAATATCCGATTTACGACACTGTAAAAGTTAGTTAGTTTTGCCAATCAATAATATGCAAAAACATACCTTCATCACACTTTGTTCCGAAATAACCAGTTTTACACCCTTCCACAACTGTACAGACACCAGAAACATGGTCACAAGTGTCAAAGATACAATTACTACAGTTCATCTTGCATTGATCACCATATTGTCCCTTCATACATTCTGTTAATAATATATTTTTTAAAAAAAAATGTAACCTAATAAGTTATTGTGCGATTTCAAATCTGACAGATCTATAGACCAATTCAAAAAATTCTTATTCAGGACTGACAAATAATAAAACAGTTAGTATACATACCCTCTTTCAGTGTTATTTACTTCCATTTATATACAGAGAAATATGGCAAAATAACTATTTTCGTCTTTGCGATGTTCGCCTTCACCCCAATTCGATGAACGTCAATGTTCATCATCATTTATTGAGTTCAATTAAGAATTGAATGCATTTTTTTTTTAAGTTTAATAGGGGTATGAAAGTGTTGACAGAAGCATATCTTTAATGAAGCGCGGTAGCCTTCATGGTGAAAATGTGCGCCCGGTCAACACTTTCATAATCCCTATGAAACTTCAAAATAATGCATTCAATTCTTATAATTACATTTTAAAACCAAATCATAAAAAACAAATTTATTAAAAGATAATACATCATGTTCAGTGGGATTCTTTTTTTACTAATTCATCCGCTACGTAGTCATATGATCAAATATATTTCATGGGAATTGCAACTTCACATTGATATGGCATGTGAGCGATGTTCACCTATCAAATTGACAGAATTTAAATGAATATTCATGAAATGTAATTATTTGGACAAAACTCTATAAATCTCTATTATTACATGTATCTCCATTCCAAATCCAAACTGAACCCTTTTACCGGTAGTTTGTGCCTTTTAGAAACAATCTATTGAATTGATACAAATGTACAGAGACCTTGACTGTCAGAGAGGTAGCTTAATAATGTTCTCCTGTATGATTGTTAACTGTATTGTTTTGTATTGCTTTGACCACATGGAATGTAATATTGCAATAACGATATTATAATCATTATAAAGTACATAGCGTTGTTACAATAATATTGTTGGACCATTTCATATTTTGATATCGACAAGATACTCTGCTTGCATCCGTAAATTAGCTTTGAGATCTAGTGACCTTAAAATTTTACACACATACTCGCTGATACTGCCGATGTCTACTGGAATATATGATGATTCTTGACCAAATCCTGCGGAAAGTTTTGAGATTATTTTTTCTTCCGTAGTGCGACAGTGTTTTACCAGCAGACTAGGCTTCTTGAGCTAACCGGCAGTTTAGCGGCGAGAACACCTAGACCCATCTTTCTGAATTACGTATTGTCATTTTCTCTCCTTTTAAGATTGTGGTCATGGAGTATGTAGTCTACCTGTATTGGGTTTTATTCGTATGTTCATTATACTATAGGGAAACGGGACAGATAAAGGGAAGTTTAGAGTACCCATAAACCGGTTTAACCCTACCGCTGGCTTTTGCTAGAGCCGTTACCAAGTCCGGTTGTCCCGAGTTCCTATCGTTGTTTACGTTTGTCCTTTGTCTTGTTTGCGTTTTTCCTGTGTAGTTTTCTGGCAGATTGTGGCATTTGATTGTATTTTTCAGCCATTGTAGATGTTTCCTGTTATCCCCTTTTTTACATTTGCTATGTTATAACATCAAGACATTACATGGCACATTGTAATATCGTAGTTTCTGTTAACAAAGTTTAACTACCAACAAACATTCTTAATAAGAATGATAGTGTGTTGGTAATGTGAGCTGCAAAGGTAAAATATGATTCCGAATGCCAACAGTGACGAAAATGATCTTTTTTGAACCTGTTAACATCGGAAAATTCAGCATGGTCTTCGGCTGAATTTGAACCCCTGCTTTGTTGTCATCTATCGCAACACCGCCTGCAATATGTCCAGCGCCCTAGACCACTCGGCCACCTAAGCTATATAAAAATATAGCTTTCGGTTTCCGGGTCATTCCTCCTCGTAGGAAATCTAGGGTTGTAACACATTACACGTTGAACATTAGGTGAGTAGGAAATAGATAGAGGAACGATAATGTTGTAACAGGTAAGATACATAAGGCATATTGATAATAGTATTGCACACGGCTCTATATAATATGAATGATAATGTGTTGGTAAGGATAACTGCAAAGGTAGAATATATGATTCCGAATCATCTTTTTTAAACATGTTAACATCGGAAAATCCAGCAGGCCTTCGGCTAGATTTGAACCAATGCTTTGTTGTCATTTTTGACAACACCGCCTGCACTATGTCCAGCGTACTAGACCACTCGGCCACCTAGGTTATATAAAATATATGTTTCGGTAACCGGGTCATTCCTCCTCGTAGGAAATCTTGGGTTGCAACATTGTACACGATGAACATAAGGTGGGTAGGAAATAGATAGAAGAACGATAAGTTTGCAACAGGTAAAATACATAAGATATATAGATAATAGTGTTGCACACAGCTCTATATAATATGAATGATAATGTGTTAGTAAGGTGAGCTGCAAAGGTAGAATATATGACTCCGAATGCCAACAGTAATTAAAATCATCTTTTTTAAACCTGTTAACATAGGAAAATCCAGCAAGATCTTCGGCTGGATCTGAACACCTGTTTTGTTGTATTCTATGGCAATACCGCCTGCACTATGTCAAGCCGTCTAGACCATTCGGCGATCCAGAAAAACATTTTCAAACTATCAAAGACAAATATTTAGATTTTTATTAGAAATTTCATATAAGGTGTTAAATAATATTATTTTTTCGAAAGAAAAGTCATTTCATTGTAATATAACAACTGATGACTTATGTTACTCCTTGAAACACTGTACAGCATAACGAAATTTACTGGGTTTTTTTTTCTGCAAGTTCGGTTGTTTTTGTATTTTGAAACCATTGGGTCGATACCACTGCTGGTGGACCAGAGGTCCCTGAGGGTAATCACCAGACCAATAGTCAGACATGTCTAATGGTGAAAAATTGCCTTGCGTTTATAGAAATTCACTGTTACATCAAAATTCAAACCCCTTAAAAATATTAAGGCTTCATTCCTTGTACGGCACTAAGAAGATGTCTTTTGTACTGGATTTGGCTCCCTATTTCGATGTTATTTGGTAATGAATACTTCTGCAACTTCGGTTGTTTTTGTATTTTGAAACCATTTGGTCGATACCACTGCTGGTGGACCAGAGGTCCCTGAGGGTAATCACCAGACCAATAGTCAGACATGTCTATTGGTGAAAAATTACCTTGCGTTTTATAGGAATTGACTGTTACATCAAAATTCAAACCCCTTAAAAATATTACGGCTTCATTCCTTGTATGGCACTAAGTAGATGTCCTTTGTACTGGATTTGGCTTCCTATTTCGATGTTATTTTGTAATGAATACTTCTTTTTTGACTACTTTTGGATTATGGCTTTCCATATTATTTGATTTAAATGCTACTGATGAGATGTTACTCCTTCAAACACGTGTACAGCAAAACAAAATTTACTGTTTTTTTTCTGCAACTTCGGTATTTTTATATTTTGAAACCATTGGGTCGATACCACTGCTGGTGGACCAGAGGTCTCCGAGGGTAACAACTAGCCCAATAGTCAGACATGTCTGACAGAAAAAATTCACCTTGCGTTTTATAGAAATTGACTCTTTTATCAAAATTCAAACTCTTAAAAATACTAAGGCATCATTCCTTGTATGGATCTAGGTATATGCCCATGGTACTGGATTTGGCCTCCAATTCCGATATTATTTGGTAATGAGTACTTCTTTTTTTACTACTTTTGGATTATGGTTTTCCATATTATTTGATTTTAATGCTACTGATGAGAGGTTACTCCTTGAAACACGTGTACAGTATGATGAAATTTACTGTTTTTTTCTGCAAGTTCGGTATTTTTTGTATTTTGAAATCATTAGGTCGATACCACTGCTGGTGGAATAGAGGTCCCCGAGGGTATTCACCAGCCATTCGCCAGCCCAATGGTCAGACATGTCATGTCATGACATTAAAATTTTACATTGCGTTTTATAGAAATTTACTGTTTTATCAAAATTCAATCTCCTTAAAAATACTTAGGCTTCATTCCTTGTATAGCACTTTGTAGATCTCCTTGGTATTGGATTTGGCCTCCTATTTCGATGTTATTTGGTAATGAGTGCTTCTGTTACGAACTTGGATCCAAGATATGAACAAAATGTAGAAAGTTTAAGAGTTATGATAAAAAATCAGGAGTTATTATATTTTATTCACAGTTTTACGCTATTTAACTTAGTTGGTGTGAAGGGGTGAAGATACTAAATGTGCTGTGAAATTGTTACTGTAATGATCACCCAGGTGGTATTAAGATGGACAATTACTAGCCAAAATAAATAGCCATTAATTTGTTTCAAAGACTTGAGGATATAATATCATCAAGAAATGACGGCTAATCTATGTTTAATTGATATTAGAGAAGATTAGGTTGTAAAGAAGATAATATACCACTGCAATGGTCAGTTGCAGTGATATAATCAGTTTTTGTGATTCTCTATGCAGATGATACAGTTATCATGGCTGAGACAAAAGAAGAACTCCAAAAACAACTCGATGCTTTCTAGGAGTACTGTAATTGTGGGCAATTAAAAGTAAACGTGGACAAAACTAAGATATTAGTATTTAGAAGAAGTAGGACACCTCAAAATTTAGAATTTAAATTTGATGACACTAATATTGAAATAGTAACTCAATTTAATCATTTTGGGTGTTTTGTTTTCTAAATCTGGAAACTTTTTAGCTGCAAAAAAATCTCAGATAGAGAAGGCTACAAAAGTCATGTTCGAAGTTTTAAAAAAAAGGTAACTCACACAATTCGTCAATTGAGTGCCAATAAGATTTGTTTGACAAAATATTAAAACATATACTTTTATATGGATTTCATTGTGAATTAGGTAGACACCCCCTAGATATAAACATTGAAATTAGGATTATTTGTTTTGGGGCTTAATTAATTTGTGGAAAGCAAACAAAAATATCCGCTAACATCTATAATAAATGTGTGCAAAGAATGCTGATGGAAAGAGACAGAAATTTTCTCTGGTTGAAGAATGTAAAAAATATATTAGATAATTGTGGATTAGGATTTATTTGTGATTCACAGGCTTTTATTAATGAAGAATGGTTAAAGCAAACCGTTAAAGTTAACTTGACTGATCAATTTCTTCAAATTTGGCACTCTACCGTTTTTGACTCGCCCAACGGTTTAAATTTAGAATATATAAAACTAATTTGGAATTTGAAACGAAATTTTCCATTTTAGATAACAAAGATATACTATTGTTAAGCAAATTTAGAACGACAAATCATAAATTACCTATTGAATACGGTAGATGGAATACTATCCCTAGAGAAAACAGAATTTGCATGTTATGCTAAGATCAAGAAATTGGAGGTCAATTTCATTATTTGCTTAGATGTAAACATTTTGAAAATCAACGAAAAAAATATATAAAGAAAAAATTTCAAACTAGACCAAATATTATTAAATTCAAATTCAAATTGTTAATGACGTCAACATCTAAAATTGAACTTCAAAAACTTTGCCGTTTCATAAAAATCATAAATAAAAGTATGTTGACTCCTGTTTACCCCTAATATGTTACACTTCGTATATTATGTAAATATAATGTAAATATTGCATATATATATATTAATGTGTATGTGTGTGTGTGTGTGTGTATCTCTGTAACTGTATTGATTTACGAGAAATAAAGAATCTGTATAGTTCTTCAATAACCTGATTCAAACATGTTGAAACATGTTGAAAATTATTTTATTTTACAAATTGAATAGAAAATATTATATTTAGAAGATTTAAGCTATGAAATGTTATTTTTGTATTATTGGCTCGAAAAGGTTAATATTTATTAAAAGTGAAAATTAAGAAATTGTGTAAGTTTCTATTTATACTTAAGAACTGCCCTTCATAGGCGTCAATCAGGGTTTTAATTATTGAGTAATTAAGAAAGTTGACCAAGATCATATAAAAGTGCCTTGCAACAGATACAGATTGCGAGATATATGGTCAACCTTTGTGCAGTGGAGTTGTGTGTCTAAAAGTATGCAAAATTACAACTATGGAACATGTTTTGACACATTAGCCGCTTTCTTTCTCAGAAGGTTGTCTCGCCTATATTTGAGGAGAAGTTCTCAAATATATGACCGCATCGTGTAAATAGTGTATTAAGTGTTTATATTGAGTGATATGTTTCGTGTGTTGTGTTTTTGTATACCATATAATTCGTTTTATATTTACTGGATTAACTGACCAGGATACGAGTTAGTATGACCACTATAGAGGTAATATTATTGAATATCTAAAGGGAAGTTAAGAAAAAGCTTATGCTTTAGTTTTGTTATTTTTGAGATTGAATATNGGGGGGCTGGCAGTTTCGGTCGAGCCAGATTATTTATTTTCAAAATTTTGCAGGCCAGAATATTTATTTTTCGCCGCTTTGCAGCGAAAATTTTTATTTTCAATAACATAATCGTATCGTACCAATAAATCTAAGGTCAGATTATTTTCTTTTCTTGGATGTACAGGCCAGATGATTTATTTCCAACTTTTTCAGGGACAGGATATTTATTTACAAAATCTGCCAGCCCCATCCCCCCCCCCCACCTCAGAATCAAATGGTCGTCCCCTAAGTTAAATAAATGAAATAAGTTTAATTTTGAAAAGTTGATTTGAAACGGCACAAGGGGTGTTTTGCTAATATTATTGCATGAATTGTTGTATGTTTGTTTTTATATTTTTGTGCATGCTTAAAAGTTAAGAAGTTTTTTTAGTAGTACACATTGATTGATTTTTGTTAGTCTTGTTGAAATAGTCTCGATGATTTCTTAGTAAAACATATTCGTACCAGTTTGATATAGGATTTGTGTTGATATAGTGTGAAGGATAATTATCGTACCTATTATATGTATGGCACGCGATAGTAACACAAATGCGATATACCAAGTATTTCGCACGAAAATTGGGGGTTTTCGTGCGAAATACTAGGTATACCGCACGTAAACTAGGGGTTTCCGATCGGTATACCTAGTATTCGCCGAAAACCCCTAGTTTCCGATCGAAATTGAACAGAAACTAGGGGTTTCCGACTAAAAACCCATAGTTGTCGATCGGTTTCGAAAATTCGAGTTTAAACCAAAAGCGCTTTTCATAGTTTTAGCAAATGAGAAACTAGAAACGGAAATCGCTATTTGAACTTAAACGTTTATCCAATCAGAAACGGAAAACGGTATTCAGGGTTTAATTAAACCAATCAAAATCGTTTATTCTGTTAATCACTTATAATTCCCTCTTTTTTATTCAAATTTCGTAATTTTTATTTATTATATCTATTTTTATATTATAAGTTAAAAATCAAATAGAATTGTGCCTGTGACACTTTTGAGGTGCAAATGGATATCAGATTCGCGGGTCATGGAAGGATCGATCTCGACTGTCTGTATTCACCTTAACCAGTTAAAAGTTGTGAATATCGCCGTTTTAGACTTAGTTTAAAAAATAAATATTCAATTTAACAAATCTCTAAAGTAAAAATTTTTATTTTCATATAATTTAATGTGTACTTCGAAATTTAAAAATCATGAAATTTGGCATAAAATAGGTATGAAAAATAAATAATTAAATTATTGGTTGAAATAACAAAAACTCAGTCTTAAAAATGATCAAAACAATTCAGTGTTTTAAAACTTTTACTTGATCATATCCTATCGAAGGAGTTTACAGTTTAAACTTACTCTTTAAAATTACAAAAACAATAAAGTGTTATGAAAATTTGACTTCATGATATCCTTTCGAAAGAGTTTGATATGTTGCGAAATAAAAAAAATCACCATATTTAGCATAAAATAAGTATAAAAATAAAATTGTTTAGGCAGCGGTTTGAACTCAGTCTTTAAAAATGACAAAAACTATTCAGTGTTTTGAAAATTTTACATCATAATATCCTTTCGAAGGAGTTTTATATTCGCAATGCAAAATTTCATGAATTGTAACATTAAAAAGGTATGAAAAGTAAAATTTTTAGTCTTCGGTTAAACTAACTCTTTAAAAATGACCAAAAAACAATTCAGTGTTTTGAAATTTTTTCTTCATTATATCCTTGCGAAGGAGTTGATATGTTGCGAAATAAAAAAAATAATCAAATTAAGCATAGAACAGTTATGAAAAGTAAGATTTTTAATCAGCACTTTAAACTCAGTCTTTAAAAAATGACAAAAACAATTTAGTGTTTTGAAAATTTTACATCATAATATCCTTCCGAAGGAGTTTTATAATTCCTGAAGCAAAAACTCACGAAATTTAGCTTTAAAAAGGTGTGAAAGTAGAATTTTTAGTCTGCTGTTTAAACTAACTCTTAAATAATGACAAAAAAGTTAAGTGTTTGAAAATTGTACTTCATTATATCCTTGCGAAGGAGTTTGAAATGTTGCAAAATATAAAATCATCAAATTTAGAATAGAGTAGGTATGAAAAGTAAGGCACTTAGTCTTTAATAATGACAAAAAAATTCAGTGTTTTGCAAATTTTACATCAAAATATCCTTTCGGATTGAATCACTCACAGTGTGACGGGTGCTGTTAACAGAGCAGGACATGCTTACCCTTCCGGAGCACCTGATGTCACTCTCAGTTTCACTGGAGTTCACACTGTGAGTGCCTTTGTTCTGAATGTTGTGGTTTCTGGTTCTGTGCTTTGTATCTGTCTGGCTTCATTGTTTTTGTGTCTAACGTCATTGTTTTCTGTGTTCTCCTTTTTGCTCTGTCTTTGGACTTCGATTTTTGTGAATTTCACCCCTTTGTTCCTTTGGTATTCTACTGCCGTTGTTTCGAAGAAGTTTTATAATTCGCGAAGTTAAAAATTGATGGATTTTAGCATTTGAGATGAATGAAAAGTAAAAGTTTAAGTTTCAGCTTAAACTTACTCTTAAAAATGCAAAAACAATAAAGTGTTTTGAAAATTTTAAATCATGGTATCCATTTGAAAGAGTTTGACGTCTTAAGAAATAAAAAAATCACCAAATTTAGCATAAAATAGGTATGAAAATAAAATTTTTTAGGCAGCAGTTTAAACTCGGTCTTTAAAAATGACAAAAACTATTCAGTGTTTTGAAAATTTTACATCCTAATATTCCTTTCGAATGAGTTTTATAATTCGCTAAGCAAAAAATTCATGAATTTTAGCATTAAAAGGTATGAAAAGTAAAATTTTTAGTCTGCGGTTTAAACTAACAAAAAAAGTGAAGTGGTTTGAAAATTTTACTTCATTATATCCTTCGGAAGGAGTTTGATATATTGCAAGGTAGCATAGAATAGGTATGAAAAGTAAGATTTTTAGTCAACGGTTTGAACTCAGTCTTTAAAAAATGACAAAAACAATTCAGTGTTTTGAAAATTTTACATCGTAATATCCTTTTGAAGGACGTTGTCGAAATGGCCATATGCAGAAACTGAATTTACAGTAATTTCGGTATTGTGTTATTTATAACCACAAGGTCGATGCCTCTGTTGGTCGACTGTTAGTCACCTAGAGTATTCACCAACACAGTAGTAAGTATATCGGTGCCGACCCGAAAACCGATTTATTTGGAAACTTGCAATATAATTTTTTTTTAAATTCTGCAAAGGAGGATATCCGTCTTCCGTAGCTCTGTCCTTAGCAGAATGTTTTGTTTTTCATTTAGATCTGTTTGATTATTTGTCCTCTACCGGAAGGTGATTTGATTTGATCTGCACTGAAGAGACATAAGTTGTCGAAATTGCCATATGTATAAACTGAATTTCGGTATAGTTTTTTTTACAACAATTAGCATTAAGCGGGTTATTTACTCGTGATTTGTTATACTGAACAGTGACAGAAACGCATCTTGACTGTCGCTCTGTATACTTATCTGCGAAATAATCAATATGTATGAAGAAAGCAATAGGGTAAAAAAAACGACGAAATAAATAAATTCAATTTGGAGGTAACGAACGCTGTATTCAATAATATTTCAAAATTAGTAAAATATTGTTAACTGTTATTTATGCAACTTGGGTATAGTTTTATTTTTAAACCGTTGTGCCGATGCCACTGATGGTGTATTGAATATGCCGATGGTTTTAACCAACTCAGACGTCTGACATAAAATTTTTATCTTAGATGAGTTTCAAAGAAATTTACCGTTTCTATCATAATTCAAGTTCCCGAAAACACTGAGGTTTCATGCCGTGTATTGCACTCGGTTGGTGTCCTTTGTACTGGATTTGGCCTCTTAATTTCCACATTTTTGGTAATGATTACTTTATTTGACAATTTTTGGATTATGGCTTATTGTAATGCTGCTGATGAAAGGTTACCCCTTGAAACATGTGTACAATATAACAAAATGTGCTTTTATTTATCCTACTTTGGTATATTTGTATTTGCTTATCATTACACGTATCTCGATAACACATGTTTATAAAATGACAGAGTACTTGTGATAAAATACATGATCAAATGAAATTATATTCAAGAGAGATATAGGCGACAAGTTAAGACGAAGTGTTTTAATTAGAAATCTTTAAGGCACATGTTGAAACATTCAAATATATTGCGAGGATGACTGAGTGGTAATGTTAATATCTCCAAGTCATAACTTCTTCCTCCAAGTCACAACCGATGCCTCAAATTCACAGCATGGTACAAATGTTTTGAGTGTGTTGGTTTCTCAAAGACGTGGTAGTTATTACTATCTATAAGTGTTTTCACATCAAATTAGGACCTTTTGAATACAACAACAGATAATGAACTCGTACAGTTACTCTGAAAATTAAGTGTAAATCCTATGTCATCTTTATGAAACGCAGCGACCGCCGACTGCCAAACATTTTGGTGTCTTTTTCCATTGCAGATAAATACACGCTTTGAATATGTCATTGGGAAACCCTTAGAGTGTATGCTGACATTCTTTGATTTTTTATTTTCGATTTACAAACTTCACACATGACCGTTAATGAACGGCATTCCTTAAGAAATTGTCACTTTTCGTTTCTCCAATTCACAACCAGAAATTCCTCTAAACTTTATTCATTCACAGCATTTGGTTGTGACTTGGATCGATTGGTGGCTGTGGCAAAGAAAAATGAACATTTAATAATTTAAATCAATTAACATTTAGAGTCAGAAAACATAGTGATACATATTGACCGTACTCAATAATAAAAATCGTGTTTATCCATGAATTATACATAAGGTTTTTAATATTAATAAAGTATCTGGTTCATTTGTTTGCCGATATATTGCATTGTGGATGCATCTGACAAAAAACATATGTAATGGTCAATTGATCTTAAAGGGCAGAATATCCTTTAAATGTTGCATCTTGAATAACTAAATTATTCTGGACATCACTGTGGATTTTATTCAATTATCTTCATTTTTGTTTTGATGTGAACAAAAAGCATCTTAATATAGCATTAAGGAAAACATTATTCATGCAAAAAAGACTATGAGCGCACAGACCAGACTTTATTCAAATTTTGATGATGTTTTGGTGTCCAAAACGTTTAGGCTAGAGATCCTCAGATGAACCATTGTTTATGGGATTCCAATTATTGTGATCTCACATAAATTATTAAAAATGACTTGATTGATAATTTCAATGAAGATGATACGAAAAGAGAAGAAAATTTACATTTGTCACTTAATTTGAATTTGTAACGGTATTATTGATATTAATGAATCTGTGAAAAGGATCATCTGACAGAACTTGCAGAAGAATCCCGATTCTTATACGCGATTTCTTAGTATGCAGTTCTATTTAACTTGCTGTATTTAAAATGTTAATTTTAAGGTACATTAATATGACCATTAAGATGACATCTTGTATGCATATTTTTTTTTAATTTAAAATTTTCACGAGTATTCAAATTTATGCTACTGCTTCATATATTTTAGAATATGAAAGGAAGACACACAATTAAGGAATTATAGAACGTAATATTGTCAATTTGACATTGACAGTCTACTACACGTGTACTTCCTACTGTGTAACCAATATAGTAATTTGAGTAATCTTTAGGTGTTATTTTAATCACCAATAGGCATTCCTCTCTTGAAACATATATTGACAAAAAATCTTTGAACTTGCTTTTGTCGACTAATAAAAAAATCTTAAGATATACTGAATTTTTCAACAATACCATCGTGTAGCAATTTGTCTTCACCTGAGGGGGGTACCTTGAAACATTAATGGTGAACAAAAGGATATGGAGTAAATGCACATGAGACAAAGTCTCTACAAATACATGGTAAAAAACACTGATCTGCTGTTCCTTTATGAATAATTAGAAATTTATATCAATACTAGGGAGATTCAATGATACATGAATTGGAGTCAATTATCTTATTTAACGTTTTATTAACAAATTTGTGGTCAAAGATTTTAACCAATTCCTGAGTTGATTAAATACACCGAATTCAACATTATCATGTTTGTTTGGAAATCTAAAGATTATGTTCTCCAAATGATGATTATTTATTATTTGCTTATATTTATAAACTAATTAAATAAGTTCAAATAATCTACATCTTTGATGAACTGTATTTAAGACAATTCATCTAACGACTGTATTAAGCTGTCCTTATATTTATTAATGGAATGTTATTTGACTTTAATAAAAATAATATTCATAAGAATGCACAGCACCTGGGTCAAACCAGCCTTTGTCCAACCATTTGACAATATTTTACCTGTTGGCTTATTTTTTACTAGATAGAAAAGGGGCAATTTGAAATAATTTTATTTATTAGTTACAATTTTTAGTTGTATTTCTTTCCAAATAACTAAATACCGAAGTTCCTGTGAAATTATTTTCTGCATATGCGCATTTCGACAACTTATGTCTCTTCAGTGCAGATAAAATCTAAATGTTTGGAAGTCCTTAAACTCAAAGATGTTTAAAAACTGATAGAGAACAAATAACCAATTTGATCTAAATGTAAAGCCAACATTAGGGACCCAGTAATTGTAGGGGAGCTGATTGTTATCATCATCCGCTTTGATGCCAAAGGATGCAAAAACAGAGTTGTGATTTTCAATAATCTCCTCCCTTGATAGTGTAGTGGGAGCATAAGTAGGGTTTCCTGATGAACTGTCAATTCCCATCTCCTTAGCCAGACAGTCAAGATAGTGTTCTTAGACACGAACAGTATGTTGTTAGAAGCTTTGTCTGCAGGGACAATGACGTAATTTCATGGAGGTTGTCCATAGTTTTCCTAACGAGGGGATCTTCAAATTTACTGGGATTTCTGGATTTCATTGATGTTTTCAAACGCCGAATACGATTCACAATTAACGACTTAATGGACCTGATCCAGTCGGACAGCGTCTCGACATCTTCTTTCTCTTTCTTTGCCCACTTCCTCGCATAGTCCTCAACTGCATCCATCAAAATTTTGAAATTGTACTTCCAGTTGATATGCTGGGGTTCACGGAATTTGGGACCTTTTGAAAAAACCTCTCTTAGTTTGATATTGTCTATAATATTTAGGTCACCGGTTATCACGTGTCCAGCCGGACTGTAATTGAAGGGGGAAGTGGAGCAAGCACCATCAGGTGGTTTGGCTTTGAAGTCGTCAATTTTGAAATCACGCAATACCCGTTTGTAATTGAAAATGGAAGTTGCAATTGGTTTAGTGTAGGAATACGAAATAAGTGGAACAGATTGATCTTTGAAGTGAGGTGGAATGTTTGATGTTACTGTTTTGCTATGTAGAATGTTAGCGAGATTAATGGCGTCCAAGCCTTTATTGGCGAATTGAATTTTGAGAAATGTCCGGTTATCAGGTTTGTTGGCTGATTCGCGAACAGGTTTGAAAAATCTATGGTTTGATATATCTAAAACGATTACTGTTAATTTATATTCCAGGGAATGCCAATCGGTCACTGATGATGCTAAACATGTTTTGTAGAAAGAAAGAAGCTTTGAAAGGGGCAAAGAATACAATTTGGTACGAATGTGATGAATACCTAGTGGAATGGTCATAAATGGAAGAAGACCATTTATTGAAATGTCGTGCAGACGCGGGGCAGTGTAATGCCTGTGTCCATGGCTAGGCGGTCTGCGTTGGCTTCCATTCAATATATTCATCACATTAACCGAATTACATCCTAGACTTGACAGATTTCCTACACTTTTTATGTTATCATTACAACTATAGGGTATTGCTGTACCTAATTCTTTGATCCAGTATTCCTCTCTTTGTAGACGGTAAGGTGTACTTAGCGTAGGGTTATTGGTCTTATGGTATATTTTTTCAATAATTCTGACCTTCATGTTGACAATTGAATGGTCAGGTTGGTCGAAATGTGCGTAAACATGTCGGGTCTTATTGTCCTTGACTTCGTATCTATGTCCGCACATACGTTTGTTCAACTTGTCTTTTGTTTCCCCTACATAAATCAATCCACAAAGAGAGCACTCTAAGCCATAAATAAGATTTCTGGAGGAGCAATTCAGATCGTCGTAAGTTCTAGTTGAATATGACTTGTCGGTAAGGTTGCTTGTAAAATTTGAGTCAGTAATAAAAATGTTACATGTTTTGCAATTTTTTACGCGGCATGGTGAAATTGTGCCTTGCGATTGCTGATCAGGAAAATTTAAAATATCATTTAATAAAACAGAACAAGGTTTGATGTTGGGGGCAGAATCAAATGAGTTGTAAGAACAAGACGTGTGATCTGAAGATTGCTCCTGAGAATCAGTCGAAGTTGATAATGAACGACTCAGGACACCTGGTTGTCCCGATGAACCCGTGTCCATAGCTTCATCGGTAATGGACCTTTTTAACCCGGGAGACATCCCAGCCGGTATGCGTTCCTTTTGATTCTTTATTCTCTTGGCTAAAGTAAACTTAAGCTACTGAGCGGATGATATCCTCGGGGACGAACCGTCCACCAGCAGAGATACCGGCCCAGAGGTATGAAACAACGGCAGTAGAATACCGAAGGAACAAGGGAAGCGATGACTACATAAATCGAAGTCCAAAGACATGGCAAAAAACGGTAACAGATAAAAACAAAGACAAAACAAGGACGTGAGACAGCTACAATGCACGGAAATAAAAAGATAGCATTAAGAACTAAGGCACTCATATTATGAACTCCCATGAAAACCGGGAGTGACATCAGGTGCTCCGGAAGGGTAAGCATGTCCTGCTCCGCTAGCGGCACCCGTCACACTATCAGTGAGTCAATCCAGGGTTGAGTCAAATCCGATTATGTCAAATCCGTGAAGACGTGAAATCTAGCTGAAAATGTCCGTTTTCATTTGGGACACAGACACGTCATATCTGTCAATGTCATGGTAACGGCCATAGAATTTCTGATGGGATGAAAGTAACACAGGCTGAATAAATCCCTGACTAAGCAGCTTTTGGGACAGTGTTTTTGCTCTAACTAAAAAGTCACTGTATAAACTGCATGCCCGACAGTAACGAATCAACTGTGAAATGTACACTCCATAGGCTGGAGAGGTAGGTATATTGCTGCTCAGAAAGGGAAAGTTCACAATTGGGAAGTTAAAATCATCACGTTTGTCATACAGCTTAGATTTCAAACGTCCATTTTCGTCAATGTAAATTAAAAGATCTAAATACGAAGCTGAAGTAGGTGTATCGGTAGTCTCTTTAATTTCAAGCTCATTGGGATCATTAGATCTGATGTAAATATTCCTTGAATTTTGGATTATTAAGAGAAAGTACATCGTCGATCTAGCGGAAGCTGAAATTAAAGGACTGGGCTAAATGTTTTTGTTTTTTCTGTGTAAGCCCTTGTAAAAACTTCGCCTCATACGAAAAAAGGAAGAGATCAGCTAAAAGTGGCGCGCAGTTAGTTCCCATGGGAATCCCGATTGTCTGTTGAAAAACACGGCCTCCAAATTCGACAAAAATATTATCTATTAAAAATTCCAACATCTTGATTACGTCATTCTCAGTGTACTTCTTGTTTGACTCAGTGTGGTTCTTTACAAAATATG